>BGPR01013831.1:1715-40704 GCA_013235015.1 Araneus ventricosus | reverse complement strand
TAAAATGTTACAAGCACATCTTTATTTATATCACTAATGTCATTCACCTCTGCCAGCCACCATTGACCATCATATACACATGCAATAGAATCTCTTGTGTGAAGTGTTATTTGTACATCTTTTGTAGTGGAATGAATTTCATATTCCGTAGCTTGTGAAGTAATGAAGCACTTCAGGTTACTCTCTGACACAGGAAAAAAACAATGGAAACTCCTTGTACCAGTAATTGCCACAGAGTTTTCAAATTGGTCAAGAAGTTTATTGTTATGATGTTGAATGATTTCATCTTTTATGTAAGTGAAGACGATTCCTTTTAAATGTTATTGACAAAATTCAAACATTTCTGCTGATGTCAATATTTGGTTAGTGTACAGTCGCTGGAGACTTGCTTTGGTTTGTTGAAGTCTATCTATCACATAAGTTTGCGAACAGGTCCGAACATCCACACATTTTGTTGAATAAGTATATTAGGCCTACTGCATTTTAATGGATTATCTTATAAATAGAAACATGACATAATATGTTATAACCTAACAGAATAAATACGAAATAAAATTAATGCACCATATGATGCATTAATTGAAGATATAAATGCCATAAGAATTAATTTGATAGTTTGCATTAATTTGAATAGTAATTTTAATTACAAATATTACTCGAGGTCATATTATAATTTATTGATGACAAAAATAATATTTAGTCAAATGAATGCTTCGTCATATTCAGCAAAAACTATGTTTTTTATGGGATTTTTCAAGTCCTCTAACTTGACTTGTAGATAAATATCAAACATGAAATTATTACAGCAGTATAATACAGTATAGAGGGTTTATCTGTAAAAATTTCAGATTTTTAAACTTTGGCCCAACAAAGATATAAGGTGTCAAATTTTGGATTTTTTTGAAATTTTCAGATTTTTAAAGCCCCTAACTCTTAAAAAGAAGCAAATCTCAGGGTCGAAATTTTTTGTAAATACAGTACATTAAGGTAGCTACACATCCCCACAAAAGTAATATAGAGAATATATTACCTTTGGGAATTATATGCCCTCAAAAATTGAAAATTTGTCATTTTCAAAATCAAACTTTTAACCTGATTTTTGCTATTTGGGATACAATTTTCCTTAAATGTGTACTGGAGATAATAAAGGCTGTATCTTCCTGAATAAATTGGTTTTTGTTTCATCAACCTCAGGTTCACCAGTTCCAAGTAATAAAAGTTAACGCAAACCCCTACAAACGCAAAAATCAGCATATTTTGTAAAACAAAAATGGCTGCCATTGGAATTCAGAAAAAGATAAAAATTTAAAATTAGTCTTTTTGGATACAGTAATCATGTAGAAATCAACATACAAAAAATCATTTGATTATAAAATGGTCAAGCAACCAATTATTTTTTTTTTCTGGATCACTTGACATGGAATGACCCACATCTTTAATTTATAGGTATATTTATGTGTATATGTAATATATTAGCATGAATGGTATATATATAGAATGCTGTCCAGCAAGTAACACAATATATTATTTTTATTTTATGTTTAACTTAATCTGCATCTTAATATAAAATATGGTAAACTCTAAATTTATTATACTAATTTGTGTGAAAGTGTGTCAGAAAAACATTTGTGAATATGAAATATATTAATTATATTAAATGAATATATATATTAAAATATAATAATGAAAAATATTAGAAGTCTGCTATGAAAAATATTTAAAACAGAATAAGAGGCTTGCAGTATAACAGAAATTATGAAAAGGACAAAATAATAATTAAATCAATAAAGAGAAGCTATGGCATAGGGTAAATATATTGATCTGTTTCAGAAAGGATGGAGCATTTTAAATTACCATGTATTAAGTCAAAACATCAATGCAGTTGGACTAAGCAGTGTTTAATGCATTTTAATTTAAGAATGTTATGTAATTCAGTAGCAACATAACATGATTAAAATTCAGAAAATTTTTAATTCGTCTTTTGCATTTACTAAATTAAGAAAAATACCACCGATTTGGAAGAAGGGAATATTTTCTTTCATTACAGTGGTGATATTTTTACATGAATTCATGCAAACACCTACAAAACTATCCCAGTATAATATTCACTAAAAGACCTAACCAATTCCTATCCATGTTTGCAGGAATACAATGTGCAAGATTCAACACACTGAACATCTGTTATAATATTAACTTTATTAACAATATCAAAGTTATGAAAAATCTTGTTTGTAATATTTGTTGGGTTTTCAAACACATGCTTGAAAAACGTTTAAGGCAATTATAATAATATTAATAACTTCTCTATGCTGTTGTAAACATGATGATGAAAGACATGCAAATGTTTCAAAAACATGCATTCTGTTGTAATATAAAGTTCTTATTTAAAAAGATGTTACATAAGCTTTTAATTTTATATGAAAGAATACATTCCTTTAATTGTCCCTGATTGTCTTTTTCTAAATTTTTGTTTAAAGCAACAAGTATTCCTTGATATGTTTTTCAAAATATAAAATTCCTCAAGTATGGCTATCACACCTTGTTCTACAGATATGAAATGCAACTAAATTTTATATTTAATTTGGAAAATAACAACTATAACTAAGCATTCACAAACAAAAAATTTTAAAATGTGCAAATTTTGTTCATACCTTTCCTGCCATTTTTTGAGAAATTATTCCATTACTTGCTATAAGTGAATCAGCAAGAGTAGTTTTACCTTCAAATAAAAAATTATAAATAAATAAAAACAAAAACAACAATTTAATCAGTCACAGAGAGGATGAAAAACATTACACAAGAAAAATACTAAGGTAGGCTCACTGACATAAATTGTTGATTAATGATGATGATTGTCTAATTAAATTTTTATTTTGAACTTGTGCAAAATATTGACTGAAAACACAAAACATTCATTCGTCCACACTAACAAATAACAACAAATTAAATTTACAAGAAAAAAAGCTATTAAATTTGGTAAAAGCTATTAAAAAAATGCAATTTAGTAGAGATGATCACACTAATAGCATGATGATATTGTACAATATTAAGTAAAATCTTATGTTACTCGAGAACAAACATTCTCAAATACACCCAATAGTTGATTTGCATGATATTCAAAATGTATGCTTGCTATTTAGTATACTTGCAGGAGTGAAAAACAACCTTCAGTTAGGCAGAATTTGAATCGTAGTTAACATGATTGAACAAATGCAAACATAAATGTGCAAGAAAACTTAAAATTTTGCACAAATGAAAATTTCTTCGTTTTCATTTTAAGTACTTCCAGTATGTTTTAAGATTTCAGAGTATCATTAAGGAAATTCTTGCATAAAAATAATGCATAAATGAATGCAATAATGATGATACTATGTATTTGTGAGCTATGCAAACAAATTTGCTTGGATCACTTAATATTTACTAAAAATATATTACCAAATTAAGCAACAATAGAAAGCCGTTTTAACCCTCTGAGCGCCGAATTATTTTGAACTTTTAGCTATCAGGATAGAAAACTTTGCTTTTAAAGCAAATGAAACACTCTTTTCATCTCTCTCTCATACTCTCACATCTCTGAAACCTTAAGAATACTTTATCCATGATTTTTTAAGAAAATATATATATAAATATGGGCTATCTGCTTTTGAAATGAACACGAAAAAAGTAAAAAGACATTTGCGCTGCTCGGAGGGTCAAAAGTAACAACATGTTGAATGTATAACAGGTGAAGTTGATCACTGATGAATGTAACTAGTAAAACTAATTTATCTTATTTACAAAATTTTAAATCTTATTCTCTCTTCTAAATCTCTTTTTTTAATAATATTTACATTCATAAGCAGGTTGTGCACACATGAGAAACACTATCTTTCATCATTTTGTTCCCATTGTGTTCATTACATTAGTATCTTGTCAGTGAGAGAACAATAGTATAAATAACTTCTTATACGTGATTATGTATCATTCTCTCATTGGAAGATAGTTTTTCTCACACAAACATAAAATGTTCATGAGTGTATTCAGTGCTGTTCAAAATTATTAGAACGCTACAGAAAATTTTACACTTTTTATTACAGAAAATAAATTCATTTATTTATATCTCAAATAGAGGGTGATTAAAAAAAATGTGGCTAGACTTTAAGGGTAGATCAGGCATATGAAAAGATTATTTCTCAAAAAACAAGATTAAGATACTGGATTGATCACCATAAAGACCAGACCTTAATGCCATCTAAAATTTATGGTCAGTTTTGAATAAGAAATTCCCTTTTGAAGAGAGAAGTAACAAAAATAAATTTTTTGAGACAATCAAAAATAAAGGGTGCAGTATCACCAAGAGAATATCCAGAAACTGGTTGATAGCCTGAATAAAAGGCCATAGAAGGCCCATATTAACATTAAACACTGATATTTTATTTTTAAAATTTGTTTGTAACTTTTTCGTTGTAAGATTTTGATCGTTCAAATAATTTTGAACAGCACATAATTAGAGTTATATGAAAATGTTCAAATTCATACTTATTTTGTGATACAGTTTGAGTTATTTTAAGTTTTTCCTAATGAATACGATTGAATTAATAATAAAATTAATATACAGGGTGATTAAAAAAAAACGTGCCAAACTTTAAGGGTAGGTCAGGCATATGATAAGCTTTCAGAATCGCATAGGAACATGGGTGCGCAAACGCCATCTGGAGGCAGCAGATGACATTAAAAATAAAACAGCGCTGGACAAAGTGCCGATATCTTTCTGAATAATTGAGTACTGAATTATTTGAAGATTTTCATGCCCATGGGACGGATTTAATTTGTCGCTATATGGATTAATATGTAAAAGTAATACATTTTATTTGGAATATACTTATATTGGTGATATAAATATATTTTTGAAACAGCATTTTAGTTACAAAATATAAATAAATATATAAATGAAACAAAATATAAATATTTATATAGAACAAGAACCAACTTAAAGTCTAATAATTTTGTACCGTGTGGTATTTTTCTAAACATGTCAGTAAATGCAAAGGTACCTGGCATTGTTTGCATTGCCAAGTGGTTTCTTTTCTTATTTTATGTTTATAACATACGAGACACCGTTTTGTAGGGTGTTTTTTGAATTCTGTTGTCGAAATATTCTCTGGAAAATGTGCCCAATTTCTCGCTTGCAAACAATGTGGTGCATCGCTACTTGTAGGACGACCATGGATATTATAATTTGGCAGGACCACTTGCGTCAATAATTCTTCTTAAATTCATTCGCCCAAGTAAGCAGATGACGAGTCTTACTCGTCAAATGTACCCAAAGGGTTAACGGTATTTAACTGCAATTGCTATGTATACGGCTCTGAAAGTGTGAAAAAAAAATTAAGCTACCTGTCGCACCTTTAATACAAATGCTAATATCTCCTTTACAACTCAACGCATCTCCATGAAATTTTAATACAATACTCCTTTAATATATTGCTATTTACTCTGCGTCATACATTTTCAAGGAAAAACTCTTAAGTTATAAGCAAGAAACATGCGGAAAAATTATGCACATCACACAAAAGAATCGATGAAAGTTGCAAACCATTATTAGCTCCCTGTAAAGTGGGGTGAGCCAAAATACCTCTTTGGGTTCATCAATTTATGGTCGGTCCTCTGAATACGCTCATGACCGAATCTTCGATGTAAATTGCGAGTTAAAACCTATTCTTTATATGTTCGAAGTTCAAGGGAAATTCATCCAGCCTTTTGGGAGATATTCAAAAACATGTGCATTATCAGCTTTCTGTAAAGCAACTGGATGTACTCGCTTGTGCCTGACCAAACTTTAAGGCTAGGTGAGGCACACAGAAGCAAACTTTGTATTCTTTTAAATCTAAATACTATTTACATTCATGAGCAAATTATGTGTGCACAAGAAAAACTAACTTTCATCAGAGTGCTCATTACAAACTTATTATACAGGATAAACTTGGGATAATTGATGGAAAGGAGATTTGACACATGATGCATTTTTGAGTGATGAAAACTGCATATAACATGATATCTTCAGAAAGAACTTTTATATTATTCACAGTCTTACCAAAGTATACATATTAGAGCTAGTTTTATTTAAAGCTCACAGTTAAGAGCAAAATATACAAATAACTACTTCCAAACTTGTTGCACAAATTTTATTCTTACCATGATCAACATGAGCCATTATACAAATATGTCGAATATTCTTAGGATCCTTTTGAAGAGTTATAAGTTCTTTTGGAGTCACAGCTTTCATTTTTTACAAATCTACAAAAATTAACAGAGTATAATGTAAAAATTGATATAAATTATTTAAGAGTCTCGATAACCTAAACATTTAGCTCGATAGGGAACAAGTAATCACAGCTTTGATATTGTACATATTTATAAAAATAAGCAGAGCATAATGTAAAAATTGAAATAAATTATTTAACCATCTTGATAACCTAAACATTTATCTTGAGAGAGAACAAGTATTCAAAACTTTCACTTTGTACACATCTACAAAAATAAACAGAGCATAATGTAAAAAATGATATAAATTATTTAACAGCTTCGATAACCTAAACATTTATCTTGAGCGAGAACAATTATTCGTAGATTTCATCATGTACACATCTACAAAAATAGACAAAGTATAATGTAAAAATTGAAATAAATTATTTAACCAACATTTATCTCAAGAGAGAACAAGTATGAATAGATTTCATCTTGTACAAATCTAAAATAAATCGAGCATAATGTAAAAATAGAAATAAATTGTTTAACATTCTCCATAACCTAAACATTCATCTCATAGAGAACACACCTTTTAAAATAAACAAGGACAATAATCACAGCAATAAATAGGTCTAAACACTCTGATTTTTCTTTTGTTCTTACACCATAGAGTACATAGACACAATCAATTCACCATTATTTTTAAAAAAAACACGATAAACAATTGCAAATTTCTACAGCTTGTGGAAAAAGTGACAAATCAAAAACAAACGCCCTGTCATGGCAAACATTTTGAAAGTCATCTTTTTTAAACTTAAAAAAAAATGAAATGAAAATCTCGCAAAATCAAGACAAATTTCATAAATGTGACTAATAAATTTTATTAAAAAATAAAACTAAACAAAAGTTTTCAACGATCTACTAAAATTACAAATGCATGGAAAAGACAAAATACACAGTTTCAAGTTAGAATTTAAATTTTTTTATGATTTTTGTCACATACCTAAATGAATATCTGGAAACTATAAATTAAAAAGGAAATATTTGGAATAATATTTTATTTCCAAAATTTTTGTAATTTTTTAAACAAATAAAAATTTACACTCTTTTTAGAACAAAAGAAAATAATTTAAGAAAGCTACTGGAATAAATTAATCCAACGAAAAAATCTTTCTAAAGTAAATAAACGAAAAGGAATATCATAAACTCAAGATCTGAGTTCAGCGCACATTTTAAAACACACTGCAAAATAAAGAACATGTGTTTACGTTCAGTAGGTGTCATTTGTTGCCAGTTACAGCGACAAAGAAGTCGTTTATTTATTTCTAGTTTTTATTCTACCGCCGACAAAACACAGTGGTTAAGATAAACTATGGATAATATCTGGTTAAAGTGTAAAAGGCGGGACAAGAATAGATTCAGAGTGCATTTAATCTTTACTACTGATAAAATGCATGATTTAATTTAGATTAATAATCTGCTTCGAAGCTAAATGAGGGCTATTTCGGTTTCGGGATGGAACTCGTAATTTTGAACCGTGGTTACTGTCTACACCCTATTCGAGTGGAGTTTACTACGCAGAAATAATCTGCAACGAAGTGAGGCCGTTTGACTCTCAGAGAGGGATTTTATGACTAGTTTTCTGGTTTGTTTATTTACATTTAAAAACCTTAACTTTATCTGCTTGTATGTTGGACTTCCGCTTTGAAGATTCCATTGACTCAGCATTACATCGGAATTACGTACTACGTAGTACAGGCACTTACCCAGATAGCAATTTTAGTTTGCAGCAAATTTGCAGTAGACTTGCACTGCAAATCTGCAAGCTTACAGCAAATTTGTCACGACAAGAGTGCAAGTGTGAAACAAGTTTGCAGCAAGTTAACGCAAGCTTCGAAGTCACAATGGGACGAACTTGCAGCAAACTTGCACTGCAAACTCATTTCAAATTATAGCAAAAACAGAGTACGAACACAACCCGGGAGAGAACTCGCGACCTACCGGTTGGTAGCCTGACGTCGATACCACTCGGCCAGATCGGCTACGAGAGGAGAAGATAGATTTCTCTAATACATCGTTCGATTCGATTCGTATACGATTTATTTTAAACTATTTTCTTGATTTCATTAATTTTTTGAGTTGAGAATATGATTTGAAGTCAATGAGAGAGCGATTTTTGCTAATAACTACGTTTTGCTAGTAGAATAAATTATGAAATTAGAGTTCAAAAGTAATTACTTTAAAATGGGACAAAATGTATAAGTTATTATTTTTCAACAAACATTGACTGTTTTTTCGGTTTAATTTTGTTTATAAATGTTAAAATTTCAACATTAGGAAAAAGGCGATATAGTTTTCTTAAGTAAAAACTTTTAGTAAAAAGATGGAAAATGTTTCATAATTTTTTTATTAAAAAAGTTAGCTTTTTTATAAATTATCATTGATTTATTGAATTAATAAAAAGAAGGACGCTCTAGGAGATGCTATTAAAAATCGGCTGTGTTTTTTTTTAAAACAGAGACAAAGATAATTATCTCTTTGTACTATCTTTGCATCAAGCTTGTTTTACAAATTTGCATTGCAAAGGAGGTGGCGCTAGTTGTCACGGCGAATTTGCTACAAGTTCTCTTCAAATTTGACGCGTCAAATTTGCTATGACAAGGTAATATCAAGTCAAAATCAAACTTGCTGCAAACTTACATGCTATCTGGGTAACTGTAAACTTACAAAGCAGAAAACTCGTACATATGCCAGTGGCGTAGAGAGGGTAAATGGTGCCCGGGTTATAATATTATTTTTTCGCCCCCCCCCTCATCAGAAGCTTCGCTAGTGCAAACGGCGCCCGTGGCATAGTATTTAATTTTTTCCCCTTCATCGTATTTTACTATAAAAAGTGATATAAACGAATTAAGCCAGATAGCATGTACACTCGCAGCTATTGTATGATGTTTCTTCATATTAGCTTTTCCCCAGATAGCAATTTTAGTTTGCAGCAAGCTTGCAACAAATTTGACATGACAAGAGTGCAAGCTTGAAACAAGTTTGACATGATAAAGGCGATAGCACACTTGTCAGCATTTCGTCACCAAGGGAGAGCAAGTATTCGATGGACGGTTTCTCCTTCAATGTGTCCTTGACTGAAGGGGGTTTGACGCCCCTTCTTTACGATCTGACAACCCCAAAAAAAGGGATGACAGTTGCAATGTGTAATTGCCTTTTAGGCGATGGAAATAGTTTTTTTTTTGGGTCGTTTATATTTTCGCTGTCCTTTCATTTCCGCGTTGGACTTCGTACTTGTCGTTTGTTGCTGTTGCGTTTGTCTGCCATGGATACCAATACTTTGGTTTACGCTGAGACAGCTTTAATGGTGATGATGTAATTCTCTCTGTAATTATCAAATGCAAGAATTAATCATAGTGAATGTGCAGACGACACATAGAATTTGCGAACAAATTCCAAGAAAATATTTTCAATCGTTTTGATTTCTACAGCATACTAAAAAACTGGTGTTTCAGCTTTATTTATATAATTTATTCAACATAGTTAAAATGGCAAAAAAAAAAAAAAAATCCCTAAAGAAATGTATGCATAGTAAATAAAAACATAAAAGGGTAGATGCTCCATTTTTTAAAAACTGTACCAGTTTTGGACAGAATGCATCCATTTCTCAAGCAAATTAGCCACTAATTTGATATTAACCAATAAGATGCATTCCTACACCTTAAACAAACTCTTTTTTAGTAATTAACAATATGATTAGGTCATTTTTCCTTAACATGAAACTTGCAAGAAAATTAAATGCATAAACATGTATCAAGTACTCGCAAGTGTTGCAATCTTTCATCGTCACACTGTCAGAAATAACTATTAATTCTAAAATTAATTATCTTTAGGGTTTAAGAGGGTTTTTATTTTTATTTCCTAAAGGGATGCTTTGAGTATTTGCATATAAATTCAGTCCTTTAAAAACAATAAATTTTTATGCAAGTTATTTTTGTTTTTGGCTTGAAAAAAATGAATACATATTCTCTACATATTAAGATTTATAATACACTCTAAATTTATTAATTATCTATACTTTTTTTAATATTTATTTTTAAGTAACAAGTGGACCATTGTAGAGTACAATGGTCCAGAGCAAAAAAATAAATTAAAAAAAATATTTAAATGTAGTACATTTTTGAATAGCATAAAACATAGAATGCATCATATTTGTTTATTCATGGCTTCAATGCATACTTATAATGCAAGATTAATGAATATTAAACTTGGCAAACTACACACCAAAAAATTTCTGTGTCACTGAAACTCTGTTTTTTTTTTTAAAAAAAGGAACTTCTGGATGACTCATCATAATATCTTGAACATTTACAAAAGATTGGTTATCTATGGAAATGCTTTTATGGGATAGTACTAGCCTCTTTTTTAATAAATTTTATATCGTTTAAGACTTAATTTATGTATGATAACCAGAGATACAAACTAATAGGTGCATTAATTTGTCCCAAAAATCATACTATTTAATTTTTGCTGAATGTAGCTATAATATATGAATTAGAAATTTACTGAATGTTTTGAAAATATAAACAAGAAAAAATATCAAACAAATAATGTAAAACTTTGACACCAAATTTGATAATCAGTTATTTTATATGCAATGAAAAACTTGCTATAAAGAAGGAAAATGTAATAAAATACATACTGCATGAAAATGCTTTATTTCTGCTTAATATTAAGTAAAATGCCTGTTATATATTATATTTATGTGGCCAAAACTGGTGCAAATTAAGATATATTATTTAAAAATTCATAACTCAAAATATAATATTTTTCCAGAGAAAGATTTTTTAATTAACAGGCAATAAAAGTTACTAAAGAATACTTAAAAAACTTGAGCCAGTCATTCACTGTGAAAATTCTAATTTTCTCTTAATGTGGCAAAAACTGGAGCATCTACCTTATTTCAATAAAAAATTAAAATAAAAAAAATTGCATATTATTACTACGCATCGGCGTCTTCAGGCCATCTTTTCGCCATTTCTTCACAAACGCTTTCGTAGCATAACTTTTTAAAAGTTTTTTTTTTTTTTTTTTTGGAATAATTGAAATTTTACTGGATTCCAGAGAGCCGGCCTTTCTTGAATAAAATTAATTAAAGCCGACTCTTTTTCTGCGGTCCAAACATATTTTCTAGCATCCATGGCGTGAACACCGTACGAAATGGCTTCTGTGTATCCCGAAAATCGCGCCTAAGTTTTCAGTGATGTCACTGGCGAGTCGAACCTGATTGGTTCAGTTATTCACGCCCATGAACTTGCATGGATGTTTTTAGTTCTGTTCGAAAGCTCCCATGTTCGCTTTGAGGGCTAATAAAACCGGTTCAAACGCCCGAGAAGCGGTTTCGCTCGCCCTTGGTGACGAAATATAAGCTAGTGTGCTACGGCCCTAAGAGTGCAAGCTTGCTACAAGTTTACGCAAGCTTCGAAGTCACCATGGGACGAACTTGCAGCAAGCTTGCCGCGTCAAACTCATTGCAAATTATAGCAAAAACAGAGTACGAACACAACCCGGATTAGAACTCGCGACCTATCGGTTCGGAAGCTGACGCTCTAACCACTAGGCAAGTTAAACTCTGAGAGGAGAGGATAGATTTCGCTAATACACTTTTCGATTCGATTCGTATATGATTTATTTTAAACTCTTTTCTTGATTTCATTAATTTTTTGAGTTGAGAATATGATTTGAAGTCAAAGCGAGAGCGATTTTCGCTAATAACTACGTTTTGCTAGTAGAATAAATTATGAAATTAGAGTTCAAAAGTAATTACTTTTAAAATGGGACAAAATGTAATTTATTATTTATTTCAACAAACATTGACTGTTTTTTAGGTTTAATTTTGTTTATAAACGTTAAAATTTCAACATTAAGAAAAAGGCAATATAGTTTTCTTTAAAGTGCGAGTGCTATATTTAGTAAAAAGATGGAAAATGTTTTAATTTTTTTTTTATAAAAAAGTTAGTTTTTTTACAAATTATCATTGATTTATTGAATTAATAAAAAGAAGGACGGTCTAGGAGATGCTATTAAAAATCGGCTGTTTTTTAAAAACAGAGATAAAGATAATTATCTCTTTCTGCTATTTTTGCATCAAGCTTGTTTTGCAAACTTACAGCAAGCTTGCAATGCAAAGGAGGTGGCGCTATTTGTCATGGCGAACTTGTGGCAAACGCGTTTTGCAAGCGAGGGTGGCGCTAGATGTCACGGCGAATTTGCCACAAGTTCGCTTCAAGTTTGACACGTCAAATTTGCTATGACAAGGTAATATCAAGTGAAAATCAAACTTGCTGCAAACTTACGTGCTATCTGGGTCGTGACAAACTTGATGTGGCAACTTTGCAGCAAACTTCCTGCAAAGTAACAAAGCATAATCGACCAACCCACTTTCAAAACAATTTTGCTGTGAAGTTGTTATGACAAGATTCACATCACGAGAAAAGAATATGGAGACCTTTTTAGGAAGGTGCCATTTTTTTTCTTCTCTTGACCGAATTGGATCGGTAAATTTTCCAGTCCATCGCCTGATGGCAATTTTACTTGATTTTTAAACAGATTGAAACAAATTTTGGAATGAATATTTTTTAACTAGGGGATAACAGCCATTGTTGCTAAAAATCCCTAAACCTTGTATCTGTCGGAGATAAATTCAAGTCAAATTCACGCCACGATTGCAAAACAAGTTTGCTGCAAAGATGATACAGCACACTTACAGATAATCTTTGTCTCTGTTTTAAAAAACATCCAATTTTTAATAGCATTTCCTAGACCGTCCTTTTTATTAATTCAATAATAAATGATAATTTGTAAAAAAAACTAACTTTTTTATAAAAGAAATTTTTGAAAAATTTTCCGTCTTTTTACTAAATATAGAACTCGCACTTTAAAGAAAACTATATCGCCTTTTACTTAGTGTTGAAATTTTAACGTTCATAAACAAAATTACACTTGAAAAACAGTTAATGTTTGTTAAAAAATAATAACTTACATTTTGTCCCATTTTAAAAGTAATTACTTTTGAACCCTAATTTTATAATTTATTCTACTAGCAAAACGTAGTTATTAGCGAAAATCGCTCTCTCTTTGACTTCAAATCATATTCTCAACTCAAAATTTAAAAAAATTAATGAAATCAAGAAAACAGTTTAAAATAAATCGCAGATGCACGATCTATTAGCGCAATCTATCTTCTCCTCTCAGAGTGTAGCTGGCCGTGTCGTTAAGACAACAGGTTTAGGAAGCGGGATGTCGGGGGTTCGAATCCGAGATTGTCTTCGTACTCTGTTTTTGCTATAGTTTGCAATGAGTTTGACGCGGCAAGCTTGTGACAAATTTGACGCGTGGTGACTAACTCGTTTACGTTAACTTGTTTCAAACTTGTCCTCTTGCCGTGTCAATCTTGTTGCAAGCTTGCAGAGCAAGATTGCTGCAAACTGAAATTGCTGTATGGGAACGTTTTTTCAACATGGCTAGTGGCGTCCAGGGAATAATACAATCTTTTTCACTCCAGTCATCATCAGTGACTTAGCAAACGTAAACAGCGCTTGGGGCATGGTATCATTTTTACGCCCCCTCGGCATATTTTGCTTTTAAAAAATGGAATATACTCAGCAATGTTTTGACTCCATGGCGCCCCCTAGAACTGACGCCGGGGCATGTATACACCCCTTGCCCCCGGGTCACTACGCCACTGCCATATGCAAAGGGTCAGTTTACACGGCTTATCTCTGCTGGAATCGGGACTCGAAATCTTGATCTTCCGATTGCGAAGCCGAGGCTTTATCCATCATCCCAGATAGCAATTTTAGTTTGCAGCAAAGTTGCAGCAAGTTTGTCAAGGCAATAGTTCAAGCTTGAAACAAGTTATTGCAAACTACGAAGTCACCATGCATCGAACTTGCAGCAAGCTTGTTGCGTTAAACTCATTGCAAACTATAGCAGAAACAGAATGCGCAGACGACCCTCAGATTCGAACCCCCGACAACTCGCTTCCTAAATCTGTCGCATTAGCCACTTAGCCAGCTGGACTTCGATCGCCGAAAACAGATTACGCTAATATATCGTGCATCTACACGTTTTATTTTAAACTGTCTTCTTGATTTCATTAATTTTTTAAATTTTGAGTTGAAAATATGATCTGAAGTCAAAGGGAGAGCGATTTTCGCTAATAACTACGTTTTGCTAGTGGAAAAAGTTATGAGAGAGAAATTAGGTTCAAATGTAATTACTTTTAAAAATATGGGACAAAATGTAATTTATTATTTATTTCAACAAACATTGACTGTTTTTTAGGTTTAATTTTGTTTATGAATGTTAAAATTTCAACATTAAGAAAAAGGCGATATATAGTTTTCTTTACAGTGCGAGTTCCATATTTAATAAAAAGATGGAGAATTTATCAAAAGCAATTTTTTTATATAAAAAGACCAAGTTATTTTTTTAAAAAATTGTCATTGATTTATTGAATTAATAAAAAGAAGGACTGTCTAGGAGATTCTATTAAAAATCGGATGTCTTTCGAAACAGAGACAAAGATCAAAACCAGATATATACAACTGTATCCAGGTCGTGGTGTTTAAGTGTGCCATGCCAACTTTACAGTAAACTTGCATCGCAAGGAGGGTGATCGATTATGCTTTGTTACTTTTCAGGAAGTTCGTTGCAAAGTTGTCGCGTCAAGTTCGTCATGACAAGCTAATATCAAGAAAAATCATACTTGCGGCAAGTGTACATGCTATCTGGGATGTTACCGCTGCACGAATAGGGATGCTGAATACTGCAGTACTGAAGAAATCTAGAACATTTGTTAGAATGAGGATAAGAATCGGTTAAAAGGAGATCGAACACAGTGCTTTTCATTCATTTATGACTGACTCGTCTTTTATTACGTTTATCACAGGAGAACGTTTTTAAACTCGTCTTTTATTACTCTTATCACAGATGCTTGATCTCATGTAGGAACTAACGTACGCCAAGGTCACGCACATGGGGTATCCTCACATAGGAATGGACATGGGGTATCCTCACATAGGAATGGACATGGGGTACTTACATGGGGTATCCAAACATATTAAAAGGAAAGGTTGGGAATCACATGTCGAGACAGTCGAGCGGTAAATGACAACCGTTCATGCCATCTAAATAAGTTGATGTAATGCTACAACCAAATGTCATCTTGGAAGAAGTGCTATGGATTCCAAATGGGAGAGATACTCTCCACGCATTTCACGTTACAGTCAGAATGCAGTCGATTCTCGTGGCATAACAGTCACAAGACCTGCAAACTTTTGGTGTAGAAAAACTAGCGGGAGTGGTCTCCCCTAGACTTTCTGGTAAATACCCTAACAAAGATGTCACACATTTCCTCCACACTCGCACGGATAAAAATTGCGAATCTTCTGTAACGCACAGAACGCCACGAGTTTCCCTCGGCGAGTGTTAAAAACGAAAGGCTGGTCGTAGCAGAAAGTAGTAACGGAAATGAAACGCGACATTACACAATATGGCCTTGCGTCATTGTATAATGAAAAAAAAAACGAATAGGTGATTTGAACCCTCTTTTTTCAACATATTTAAACGAAAATTGGGCACAGATCTACAATTAGACAATTAGAAGACCTCATACTAATTTTTGTTAATCTAAGTCAATGAATTTAGGAGTTATCGTGTACACGAGCACGCGATTATACAAACCGAGAGACAGTCAAAGCTGTGAAAAATTTGGTCTAAAATTTGATACGGACCTACATTCTTGATGATAAAACTGTGTACCAAATTTTATACATCTAGCTCTTAACTACATCTAGCTATCTAGTTTTTGAGTTATCGGGTTCACATGACGGATTTTGTCCAAAATTTGACAGAAACCTACAAATAATGTGTTAAGATCACATACTAAATTTTATCCCTCTAGTTCAGGGGTTCTCAACCTTTTTTCCCTCTCGTACAAGGGGTACGAGAGGGAAAATTATTAGTAGGTTTAATTTTCGCTTGATTAGTCTTTTAATTTTCGCGTACCCCCTACTGTCATACCCCTCCCCTCCGTCTATGCAAAGAAGTTTTTACCAATAATGTTAAGGGCTTAGGTAAGCTTAAGAGTCAAATAACGCGAATTAATGACTTGCACGACTTATTTTTAATTTTATATTTTATTCCAATTTTAAAATAGTATTAGTTAAACGGCAAAACAAATAAAAACAGTATTGTAATAATGAACACATTAACTTATAAGGTTAGGTAAAAATTATATTTCGTAATAATCAGTTATTCAAGTGCAAGAAAATTCCAATTCGATTCTTGAGCTTGTTTCATGAAGCCGAATTTTATAAATTGGGTTGAAAAGAAGAAAGATATAATTTTATGTCTAGAGCTGCGTCAAGCTTATTTCGGTATTTATTCTTAATATATGTATAAAACTAGAAAGCTCTTTCCACAAGTTCTGTGTTCGGGAAAGGTAGTAAATATTTTATCGCTTTAACACCGAGTTCTTGGTACTCTTATTTCACTGCTATCCAGAAGTAAATCAAATTTCTTTTTTTAAAATTCAAATTCTAACGAAGAATCAGTGGAAAGTTCAATTAATTTTTCTTTTTCAGAAATTGCTAATTTTTCAGCTTTTTGAAAAAACGCTTCGGTTAATGGATTTAATATCCACATATCTGCATCACTAAGCTACGGAAAATTTTTCCTGAATGACAACTTAAGACCTTTTAAATGTGCTATTATACTAGTTTTTTCTTGTTTTGTTAATTTAAGTTCGTTCTCAGATAAAAAGCTGTGAAGTGTCTCAAAAACTTCATACTGTTAGGTAGATTCGTTATAGGAAGTCTACCTATTGCAATAGTTCTCATGACACGACTTTCGGAAAATTTCTGCAGATCTTCATCGATCATGACCCCTAGAACCCAAAACCAACCTTCGTTAAAAAGTTTATATATATATATATATATATGTATAACGCTTTTTCCCATGTTATCTTGTGAACACGATAACTGAAGTAATTTTGATCTAAATTTAAGCAGCGTGGGATATGTTGTAAGGACAGTGAAAATCTCGGTCGAGTTCGTAGATGGGGTATCCAGCTAAAAGCGGTGAAAATGTTGGGGTGTGGAAATTTTCATTTTCCCATAATTCCTTTGCAATTGAAAATAGAAAGAAAATTCAAATTAGGCGAATTATTGCCTTATCATAACGAACAATTTTTGCATTTAAACTTTTTCGATAGCTGCAAGTGCTTAGAAGTTATGAGCTGAAAAGTGATTTTCCCACCCTCTCCCTCCTCTCCCCCTAACTTAAAGTAAGTTTTCCACTCGCTTTCATTCTTGCAGCTCTAATCCTTATGAGAATACAGGGCGAAATGTTCTTTTCCTTATTATTATTGGTATAAACGTATATACATAACGCTTTTGCCCATGTTATCTTGTGAACACGATAACTAGAGTAATTTTAATTAGATTTTAACCGGCGAGGGATATGTCTTAAGGTCGGTGAAAATATTGGCCGAGTTTGTAGATGGGCTAACCAGCGAAAAGGGGTGGAAATGGTGGAGAACTGAATAGTTCATTTTCCCATAATTCCTTTACGATTGAAGATAGAATGAAAACTCAAAATAGGCGAATTATTGCCTCTTCATAATAAAAAACTTTTGGATTGAAACTTTTTGGATAGTTATAATTTTTTAGAAGTTATGAGCTAAAATGCCATTTTCATTCTCCTCTTCCATTTTATCACTTCCCAATAGCTGTGTTACGACCAAAGATAGAAAAAAATTCAGTTAGGCGAATTACCGCCGTATCATAACGAACAACTTTTATATTAAAAGTTTTCGTCAGCTGAAATTGCTAAGAAGTTATGAAATGAAAAGCGATGTTCAATTCCCCCCCCCCTCCCAATTTATCATTTCCCCATTACTCTGCTAAGATTGAAGATAGAAAGAAACTTTCAATTAAGCAAATTATCACATAGTAATAATGAGCAACTTTTATATTAAAAGTTTTTTGACAACTACAATTGCTTAGAAGTTATGAGCTAAAAAGCGTTGTTATATCCCCCCCCCCCCAATTTATCTTTTCCCCATAGCTAAGTTACGATTGAAGATAGAAAGAAAATTTCAAGTAGGGAAATTATCACCTTATCATAACAAACTACTGTGATATTGAACGTTTTTGACAGCAAGAATTACTTAGAAGTTATGAGCTGAAAAGCGATTTTTACCCTATACTTAGAGTACGCTTTAACCTATGCATGTGACACCTTGTTGAAAAGCTCCCATCAGCCGTATTCACTTCCACTTTTTATAAGGTAAATAAGCTGATATATCCGACTTTTCTCCGGATTAAAATTCATGTCTTAAAATTTTTAATGTAAAAATTACTATCGTATAAAAATTATAATACACAAATTCCTTTTCTGATGTGAAACGTTTTTAATTAAAATGAGAATATCAATTGAAAGAAAAAACGATTTTTAAAAACAGCCGTTTTCTCCATAAATTATTATTTGTTATATAGGTACTTCAAATTTTGTTAACAATTACTAAAGTAAAAGAAAGGGTTCAATGAATATTTTGAAACAAATTAGCGAGTTAATTATTCATTAATTTAAGGAATGAAAATCAATCAATCATTAGTTGGTCCTGATATAAATTGTTAATCGTCTACTTTTAAAATTTCCTTTTAGCATTCGTCAAGAATCCTCTGAATGTATTCTGGCATTTAAATATTTTCGTATTATTCTTGTTCTTCAACAATAAAGAATATTTCTACGAATTCAGTATAAAATTACTTTTGAAAGAATATTAAAATGAGAGAAACAAATTGTATAGAAATGAAATTTTCGTCACTAAAAGGCTAATTTTTTAAAATTTAATAAGGTGTCAAAATAGTTTCGTGAGATAATATTTTCCAGAGATATCGCGGAAAAACACATTGCTTAATTTTTAATTAACTCAAATTTTCAGTAACTTTGGGGCTTTGAAAAGTTGAAGATGAACCTGATCTCGTTTCAAATAAAAAGTGTGCAAAGTCTAGTTGAAATTAGTCCACTGGTTTAGGAGGAGATGTTGAGCATACATACATAGACACAATAACTTTTATTTAAATTAAGATAATTATTAGATAATTACAAGGTTAAGATATACTATGAGCCATAAAAAAGGTTTTAGTGAAGATTAATTAAATATTTAATTTTATTTAAGTAAATAGTTAATTTTAATTAATCAAACAGTTAATTTTAATAGTTAATTTGACAGATTACTTTAATTTAATATTTAAATAAACATGGCTATACCAAGATTTGTTTTATAAATTTAATATAAAATAGCCAAAAAACGATAGATATATAAGAATTCCCTTTATCCTTTTTTATATTGAAAAATATCTCATTAACTCTAAATTTGTTTTGGGGTTTTCTGTCTGAGTATTTGCTTCTAACCGTCGATGAAGATTTAAATTTGCTGTTCAAAATGGCTGAATTGATATCCTATGCTTTAAACACACTTGTTAAATTTGCAACTCACAATGTTTAATAATTTTTATTCTGTTATGTGTTAAGAATTTAGTTACTTTTATCTCTGTAACCAGGGAGTTCTCTAAATGAGCCCATTTTAGTAATGTTTAAATGTTTCATGTCATGTGATTGTTTCATATGACAAAGTAATGTTCGCACAATTATATGGTAATCTAGATTAAATAATTAATTTTTAAATCCAGAGTCTTTCTTCATTCATGTCAGGTGCCAATTTTTTGTTACTGTTTCAGATCGGCTGGCTTAATGTTATCTAGGAGATATTTGCACTGCCGAGTTGTTTATTTCTTTATGACTCCTACCTGTTGAATGATTATATGTTGAGATTTTTAAAAAATTGACCAATGTACTGACCGAAAAATCTATCATAACTTTTTGGAATGAAAAATGGAATGAAAAAACCTTGATATAGTAAAAAATTAAATGTCATGAAAACAGAATCATAGCGTAAATATTGCAATGTGTAGAAACAATAAAGTCATTGGCTATGTCTGTATTGATCAATATGTAATATTTCATTACTTTTGTAACATTAACATAAAGGAATCTACCTTTGCCTTCAAGCTTGCCGAAAAGGGATTTTTTTTTTTTTTTTATATTCAGGATTCCCAAAAATTCAGCTTTTTAATCATAGACTCGATTTTGTCAGTTACCTTAAAAATGGTTATGGAATGGTTCTGCAATCCTAAATTAAGTTTATTTATTTCTGAAAAATTTTCATATAAGTGACGCAAGCTGCTGCAACCATTCACTTTCCTAAAATTTAGAGCTCAACGTAAAAGGGTGGTCTTCAAAAAACATAAGAACTTCATATCTCAGTACAAACAATCTTGTAAGTATATGTCCTCGCGAAAGTCATCTCATTTCTGTGTGCAAAAGTAACGTAGTATGTAGGATTCCCATGTCTCCACACAAAGATTAACTGAATTAGCCTTAATGAAATTTACAACTTTGACAGTTTGATTGAATACACTATATGCCCAAAAGTATCCGGACACTTGCAGATTTTCACATGTTTTAGAATTTCTCCAGAATAGTTTAACTGACTGCCTTTAAACTTCGGACATGTAAAGAATAGAAAATAACTCACATTTTACATTGAAGATTCGGTTCTGAGGGCAATTAGGGGACCGTCTACAAACTAATGAAGACAAAAAGGTTTTTGGTCCACCCCGCTTCACAGAATACAGATAAGAAGATGAAACTTTCAGAAATGGTAATGTTTAATGTGCATAATATTTACAGGAATTTTCGTAAACTCAGCACAAGTATTTGGGAAGATATAAAGGTTTCCTTAAAAAAATCCAACATTTTCCCACCTGTTTTTTGCTTATGACATGCAGAGTTTTCTCTTATATTATACGAAACTTACAGAAAAGATGACAATATGTTAGAGAAGCATTTTGGAAAAAGTTGGAAAAAAATTGTTGAATATTACAGGAATTATGAGCTTTTTTAGTAAATAATGTTTTACTGCGCATGCGCGAAACATAGTGTAATTTTTCTTTCACAACTTTAAAGCCAGATATATAGGACAACTTATATAAAAAAAATTCAGTTCAATATCATTAGTATTCAGAAAGATATCGGCATTACAACGAGCAGAAATTTAGCCCCTGTCGAAGAGAAGCTAAAAGATGAGCGGTTGTACACAAATTGATATTTTTTGAACTTAATATCTTTAAATAGTTATATTGAAATGTACAGCGGTTAGAATTTGCTGCATACCCATGAACACTTATCAATTACGTGCATAACTTAAATTCCATCTGATTAGGCACTATGAATAACAAAAATTTTATTACTTTAATTATATTATTTACATGATTATTAACAAGTTACATATTACAATTTTATGGCCAAACGATATTTTTAAATATATTTATTTTATGGCGTAACGATTTTTTTATCTAATTAATTTCTTTTCTTAAAATATTATAATAATTCTACGTATATATTTTTTTATTCGTTACGAAAATTAGATGTGTTCATGGGTATTCGGGCAAATTCTAACCACTATACAATTCAATATAACTATTTAAAGATATAAGTTTAAAAAATATCAATTTGTGTACAACCCCTCATCTTTTAGCTTCTCTTCGACAGGAGCTAAAATTCTGCTCGTTATAATGCCGATATCTTTCTGAATACTAACGCTATTGAACTGAATTTTTTTGTATAAGTTGCCTTATATATCTGGCTTTAAAGTTGTGAAAGAAAAATTACACTATGTTTCGCGCATGCGCAGTAAAACAGTATTTATAAAAATGCTCATAATTCCTGTAATATTCAACAATTCTTCTCCAAAGTTTTACACAAATGCTTCTCTAACATATTGTCATCTTTTCTGTAAGTTTCGTGTAATATAACAGAAAACTCTGCATGTTATAAGCAAAAAACAGGTGGGAAAATTTGAGACTTTTAAAGAAAACCTTTATATCTTCCCAAATATTTGTGCTGAGTTTACGAAAATTCCTGTAAATATTATGCACATTAAACATTACCATTTCTGAAACTTTCATCTTGTTATCAGTATTCTGTGAAGCGGGGTGGGCCAAAAACCTTTTTGTCTTCATCAGTTTGTAGACTGTCCCCTAATTGCCCTCAGGACCGAATCTGCAATGTAAAATGTGAGTTATTGTCTATTCTTTACATGTCCGAAGTTTAAAGGCAGTCGGTTAAACCATTCCGGAGAAATTCTAAAAAATGTGAAAATCTGTAAGTGTCGGGATACTTTTGGGCATATAGTGTACTTCTTTCAATGAATCTGGGAAAGGCTTCGCTGCTAAACTTTGTCTGTGGAGGCAGCAATGGCTCCAAGTTACATGAGGAGCGGCTATTCTGAAACGACCACATAAAACTTTATAACAACCAGACACAGATTTTCCACCATCTGTGCAATCACCACAGCACTTAGCCCAATCCATTTCGTTTTCACAGAAATAACCCTGAATGGCATTAAATATGTCCTCGCCAGTACATATTTTAATGAGAGGATAATACAATAAGAGGTTTCCTTCAAGTTCGTTAACATTCAAATATCTTACAATAACAAGCAAATTTGACAGATCGGAAACATCAGTGCTTTCATCCACATGTATTGAAAAGAAGGAGCTAATTTTTATTCTTTCATTAATAGTAGCCTCAATGTCAATAAACATGTTCTTAATTCTCCGGGAAACTGTGCTGTTAGACAAAAGAATATTTTTGAATTTTTGGACATGGTCTTCACCGAACATGCATTCAACCGCATCCTTGATACACGGAAATACCAAATTTTCAGCGATAGTATGATTTTTGCCACTTTTAGCAATATAATAACTTATTCTGTAGCCTCAATCGCAGCCTCATTTGCTTTGTTTGTGGATATCAAACAAGAATTTAAATTAAGGCTGCTGGATAATCGTTGCAAAAAACTGATATTTCTTTGCTTATAAGTCTAAATGGCGCATTAGTAAAGATGGTTTCATACTGCCATTTGACAATATCTCTCCACAAACAGTGCAGAGTGGTTTTGGACAATCTTTATCACCCGTGACGGAAAATCCATATTTTAAGTATTTGTTAGAATATTTCTCTTCTTCGGAGGTGCACTGATGTTTTTTTTAAATCAATTTTATTTCTTACTTGAACAGGACAATCAGTCGGCCTTTGCACTTCATGATTATCATCTTGCTGATCCACAGTTGCCTAAAAATCCAAAACTAAAACCCCATAGCTGCCAAATTGGTGGTTCGAATTTCAGTTCTAGATGCCGATCTCTTAAGAGTTCCAGTTTTCAACAACTTATCCATTTTGAGAAATCAAACAATATCGAATTGAAGTCACTCTAAAGATGAGCACTTCAAATTGAGAAAGCATAGCATTAGAACACTAGTTTCGTGCCACAAAACAAACCAAACCAATCAAATTGAGCACCCATAAAAACACAAAGCTTGAGTTATATGAACAGTCGTTATTCATTATACAATCCAATCGAGCAGTTAATGATGCCTGCATCTAATCACTCTTTTAATAAAAGCGTGAAAAGAAGAATCTTTGAGAGGATTCCGGATTGTTCTCGATAAACCTCAACTAGAAGAACAAAAATAAAAAGCATACCACACTGGGGCCTGGTGAAGCTACAGCTTTTGAGAACACACTGATGATTCATGTGTAATCTGAACTCGTGAAGACAAAATATCAATCATTTCACCAGGTTTTCTTTTTCTTTCTTTTTTCTTATTTTGAACGTAGGTTTTAGACTAGCACAACTTTCACTTTTACTTTTCACACGAACTTAGGAAAACAAAATACTGTAATTTTTTTAATTTTTATATTTTCTTGTGTCCACCATTACTGACTTTGATTTCGCGTACCCACAACTAGTCCTTCGCGTATCCCTAGGGGTACGCGTACCATAGGTTGAGAACCTCTGCTCTAGTTCAAACTGTTTTCGAGTTATTGTGTTCACAGACAGACATAATTCCAAAATTGTGTTTTTCGGACACAGGGAGGTCTAAAACGTGAAGATTCACCAAAATCTCGAGTTCGAATATTTTGACGATTACAATGCTTTCTCTTTGTATACTTCGTATACGATAAATTGAAATTGCATTGATATTCAGCTTTCGGTCATTATTAAGCTAAAGAGAAGCACAACTGATGTACGAAAACGACTTTGAAAGTTTCATCCATCACTGATTTCATGGCATACGGTCAGTGAAATGCTGACTTAAATACTGTATTTGTGTAATTTTTAAAATAACGTTTTCCATTTGCATTTTTTCTAGTAATATCAATTTTTTTCTCCCATCTGGGTTCATCCCAAGTGTGAGGATGAGACGTTTCTATATAAGAAAGCTGTAACCTCGCATTTCATCTGGGTACAAATATGGTGTGGGGTTGAATTGCACCCACGACGATGATGGGTCGTACTTCTGTCTGAGGGGTCATCGCATATGCCGCCGGCAATGGGGAACTTCAGCATTTTTTTTATTTTTATAATCGATTGAAAATGCTTCAAAATGAACAATAACATTAATAAAAATTCTAGGCACTTTTTTTTTATATTTGCAACCAAAGTTCGCCTCTCAGATGACGCGGGAAAAACGATCCATTTTGGAGCGAAGCGGGTCTGAAGTCACATGTACCCAAACAGGGGAGAGCTCCGTTCGCTCGTTATATTGAATTTTGCTTTTTTCCTATATTTTCCGACTAACACATCAGATAAAATAATATCGGAAAGATACAAGTATTGTATTGTTCCTAATTGTGTTAATACAACTATAACGTCACCCGATGAGTAATTTATTTATATTATAGCTATTAAAATTGTATATCACGAAGCACAGTAAAAAATAGCCTTGAATTCGATATCCGTTTTGTTTTGAATATTAGTTTAAGGCGAGATTTTAATTACCGATTTTAAAGCAAATATTTAACTTTAATTAGTTTTCTCCTTCTATTTGATTACATGGAATTTATATTTTAACCCTTTGAGGGGCGGTGGCACAGAGGCTATCCCAACTTCTTTAAGATTAAAAAAAAAACCTGGCTCTTTTATTTTACTGCTTATATTATTTCCATGGATATTCGAATGTTTCGTATATTTTTTAAAAAATTACAGTACCATTCAAAATTAATTAGAAAATCTTAAATATAAGTTTAAATTCATGACTTTTGATGATGAAAATCGTTTTCATTTGTAGTACAAGAAAATAATTCACAGAATTTTTGATGCAAAATAAATCATTTAGATTTAATGAATATATTCAAATCAAAATCAGCCTTCAAAAAGTCAATTGACTTATCAATTATTACAATTGAAAAAAGTTAAATAAATTTATCTCGCGCACATCTAGGGTTTGTCGTTTACGTAGTAGCCGTTAAATTCCTAGATTAGTCGGATTCGGTCGTGTTTGAATATTATTATAAATTTATATAGGTTTCTTTATATAAGTTATTTTAACCAGATTTTTTTATATTAATTACTATTAACTAATATCTTAAAATTAATACTTGTACGAAGTAAATAATTTATATTCTTCATAGCAGAGTAAAATAAAACTATATAAAATAAAATTAATTTTTAAAAGGCACACGTGTGTTTAAAAAAATGTCGTACTTGAATTTATTTTGAGCGGAACTTCTGAAAATAAGTATATTCCTTTTTTTGCTGTTTTTTTTGTAGGTATACGAAATTTCACAGATCATGTAAAATCAGGTTTTTAGCTTCTCATTCTTTCTTGTGCAACAGAAATCGAGGCGTCTCCTCGGAATGTGAGAAGGCCCCTCTCCAATTCATCTCTGCCTAACGAGTAGCTTTCCAAATCTAAGCGTTTTTCCTAAGTCGAAGTCTATTGTGGTATAGTATAGAGCTTTGTTCCAGTTACTGAAATGCATTCAAGGGAAGGTACGAACAGCTTTTATTATGAGATAATTTACGAGACAGCGTTTTATGTCCAATTTCTTTGTCATCATTCCTTGGCAGAATCAATACTTGGCAAGTTATCCGATTCACCTTGTACAAAATTAATATCCATTACGAAATTAAACGTTGAATAGTAGAAAAGCCAAAAACTTCACTTCTAAAATGTTAGCTAGTACAAGCTCCTGGAATTAAAACATGGTACAAAAGTAGCGAAAGAGAAGTTTGCGATGGAAGGCACATGTGACGTCAAAATCTACTCGGCCAATGAGAGTGCGTTTCGAATTGCATCATCGTTCCTGCTATTTCGGTGCATCTTTCGCCCTCAATATTTAAATTAATAAATTTTTATGTAAAATTTCATTTGCATATTTGAAATTAGAATGATTTTTTTTCTATAAATACGGATTGCTTTCACGTGTTTTTAAAAAATGCTGAAGTTCCCCATTGGGGGTATGTTTCAGCTGCAATGCCCGAATTACGATTAGCTGCGGCCGGGTCATTCAATTCACCCTAAACACTACGACAGGGCGTAGGTAATTCCTTTCTTGGTTGGTTTAATATCAATTTTAAAACATGTATCAGGAAAGAAGTTATTCAATGCACATGTGGTAAACGTCAAATGAATTTTACATTCATCCTTTGTTTCTGCTGTGTATTGTAAAATTTCTGGGATACATTTTTATTTTCAAAATTCAGGGATAAAGACTTCATGAACTCATTTGTGATCATCGCTATACGCCATGCTGTTTCGAAGTTAACCAGCGGGAGTGAGATCACTTAAACTTTCTCGTATACTCCATAACAAAGGTTTAATTCCCTACCTCCACAATAAAAATTACAGACCTTCGATAACGCCACAAGTACTAAGATTTTACGGAACGTTTTGGAATATAAAATTTTATTATAGACTAAACTCCTTCGGCGACCAGCTGGTTTGCCCATTTAAATTAGTTTTTATTTTTGTATTTTATATTAATTATAACATTCTCCAACACGGTTTCACCAGCAGGAATTCAAGAAAGATGAACGAAAATGTGATTATCTTATTGTATTTTGCAGATAGTAAAATATATAAAGACGTAAATTTTAAAATAGCAGCGATACAATTCTGTATGATGCATCACAGCTAACGAAACTTAAAAACTGCCTTTCAAATAACTCTCGCTTAATTCATCTATCACTCATCGGTAGAATGATTAACACTGAATATGGTCGCGGAACCCGAACGTGCTGGACACCCCGTGTGAACCAGTGGGTGCCAGATAGAGTGGAAAAAGTGAGGTGGCAAAAATTTATAGACATATAAAAGACCCGGCAGTATAGGGGTAGACATTAAAATTTAAAAATTTAATTAAAAAATGTGCTAGTTTTTTCGAAGACTATTGCTTTTCTGTAATTCCTAGTTTCAGGCAGCTAAATGAAATATCGAAGACTATTGCTTTTCTGTAATTCCTAGTTTCAGGCAGCTAAATGAAATAAAAATTTAATATTTCTCTAGAATAGTGACTGACTATCCTCAACCTCCCTGATTCGCCGCCACTGGTGTGAACTATGACTGGGCAGCATTTCTCCTTAGATTGTAACCCGTCACCAACCCTCCACTCCCCCTCCAGTGCTATAAATAGAACCTTGACTTTGAGGAACCGAGAGCAACGTCGTTTCTCCTTCCTTTTCGCTGCTGGAAATTGTGTTTTAAAACATTTTCAAAAATTTATTAAAATTTAACATAGAATTGAAATTGGTTTCATTGAAAAGCTAATTTTTTAAACTTTAAGATGAAATTAAAATGAATTTTCTGCGACAATATGTTCCCAAGGTATTGCGGAAAAACGTTAAAATGTAAGTTAATTTTTAATTAATTAAAATTCTAATTTAAGGAATTAAAATTTCGAAAAATTCTTTCTTAGTGAGCACCTACTCCCCAAAATGCAACCACATGCCAAATTTCAAGTAAGCCAGGCGTTTCATCTCGAATTCCAATCTTAGGGGTTGCCATAATTACTGTGGCTCTCATCGCGCCTGGTTTGGTGTTGACCGCCAAGACGAAAGGAAACCTTACTATAAACAACCTCTTGGCGGCATCTTACTGTCGCAAAGCGGCAGAAAACCGCGCCAATACAGAATAGAAATTGCAATTTGAACCAAATATGCAATTTGAATACTTTTTTTAACCGATTAAAACCAAAATTGGACACAGATCTGCAATTAAGATTAGAAGACCACACACTAAATTTAATTTATCTAAGTCATTGCATTTATGAGTTATCGAGTTCAGAAGCATTCGATTATAAAGACAGACAGGCAGTCAACCCTTCATCGGATTTGGCCCAAAATTTGATATGAACTTATATTCCTGATGATGAAACTGTGTACCAAATTGTATCCATCTAGCTATTTAAATTTTTGATTTATCATGTTCACATGAAAACGAACCGACAAACAGACTTCCCGTGGACGAATTTTGTCCAAAATTTGACAGAAATCTACAAATTATGTGTAAAGATCACATACCAAATTTCATCCCTCTAGCTCTAATAATTTTCGAGTTATCATGTTCACAGACACACAGACAAACATAATTACAAAATTGTGTTTTTCTGACTCAGGGAAGTCTAAAGCGTGGAGATTCGTGAAAATATCGAGTTCGAATTTTTTGACGATTACAATACTTTCTCTTTGTATACTTCGTAAACGAGAAAGTAAAAATGAATATGAATCTATTGATTTCTGAAAAAAAAACATTGCGAGTGTTCTCCCTCTAATTTTTTCGTACACTTCGACAATATTCGGGTTTTGTGTTTATCATAGTTTCGTCGAATAGTGAAGAGAGTCGAGTATGCATTTTGACCTCTTCTCTTTCACCGATTGGATCCAAAATTTGTCACTAATATGCAATTTTGCTGTCAAAACTACATACCAAATTTCATCGACGTAGCTGGCTGTATTTTTCAGTTACCACGTTCCCATACATCGGAACAGACAGACATTTTACCGTTAGAAGGGTTAAGTCCAAAATTTGGAATGGATTTACGATTTTGGTGTAAAAATCGCATATTAAAATTTATGTATCTAACTTGTTGATGTTTTCTCGTTCACATGTCCGCGAAAATGAAAGTGTGATAGAAGAACCCAATGACATATTTGATCCAAAATTTGCTATAGATATTAAATTCTGGTCATGATGTCGTGATTTTTCTTAGCAACAGAAAAATCTGTTGTTTTAAATTAGCTGAATTCGTGTGGTTTTGCTGAACAGGGTAATGAAATACTTTATTGCACATCCCGCCATTCATATGAGTGAAATTTCTATGTGTGGTATTTTTCTATGTCAAAGGCTTTGCAACAGCTGTAAAGAGTGTGATGGCTTCCTTTGTGGCATGAGAAGAAAGAGAAAGCATTGTGTTCCTTAAAAACGGACGTTTCTTTGGGGTTACGACAAAGGCAATAGATAGTGATGGATTACCTTCTTAAAAGAGGAGGACACAATTCGGTTCCGCACAAATGGACCTTTCTTCGTGTTGGGACAACAGATGGATAGACTTTTGAGAATCAATGTTATGCTACCCTGCGGGTGGTGACGACTTGACCCAGCTGGAACTGCTGCAGTGTCATTAATTTTACCTTTCTTGATTTATTCCTCCCTGACATACAGATAATTACCTAAGAGTTAGCTTAACCAAGTGGGAGTATACAAATTGTAGGTGTCGGACCAATGGCAAGATAAGTAGGGGCGTTTATTTTTCTGACCTATCCAATGAGGTATGATTTTGAGGGCGTGAATATCTATGCTGGGGAGAGAACTTGCGAGATATAAGGCGAGAAAGTTGGGTTTTTGAGAAGAAGAAGGAGGGAAAAAAAGAAGGTGGCGAGATCGGTAGTTATAATGCATGCCAATCGGTGGATAAAAGCTGTTGGTCTCGAGCGCAAGTGCCCTACAGACGACACGTGTTTGGGAGCTGAGAATGGATGTATAAGCTTGGTGCATGTGGCAAATTTTAGACGGTATGACCTAGTATAACTTTGGTGTATAACTACCATTGATTCTACGTTTATGAGCACAGAGGTTATCGATTCAAATGTCTTAACCGCTAGTAGGACTTTGACGGAAGAATCCAGGGACATTTGTACGTGCAAAATTGGAAAATAGTTGAAGGCGCAGGATCTCGATAGGAAGCACCTGAACATGTACCCCCCCCAGCTGGGTACTGTCCCAGAAGATGATCGACAAAAGCTAAGTTTCCTTTTCCTATGCTTTGATATTCATGGTGTTTTAATTTGTTAATGTGTGATATAAACGGATCTTTGATTGTTGTATAATGTGTGATCGACAGGATATATATATTAATTAACCAGTTCGGATGATGTGTAAATCCCATTTTAAAAGAGTAGAACCATCGTGACAATTGCAAAGCCTTTTGTATTTTGATTGTGTAATATGTGTGATAATGGTAATTATGTGAAGGGTAAAATGACTATCCTTGGATTTAAGTTGTTCATGTGAAATTAGTTTCGGTAATATTTATAATTAATCAGTAGATAGACATTAGTCTGCTCATCAGTCAGCTAATGATTAATTTTCCTAAAAAATTGTAGTTGATTACAAATAAGTTAACCTCAAGATTTAAATTATAGTGGAGTAAATTAAAACCACCTTGGAATGAGATAAATTATCTGTAGAATTTCATGTTAATTACTTAACTTAGTAATTTAAACTCCAATATAAATTGGCGATCAAGATGTGTATGAAGGTGTTAACGGGTTAATTTCGGGTCGACCCTTTTAGAGAAATTCAAGGTGTTGCAAGATCAATTTATCATTTATAAGTGCAAAACATATATGCAATATCCTGTGTTTGTGAATTTAGAGTAATAAAATGCGTGCTGTTTTATGTATGTACAATAACCAAGAATTTTAATAAATCTGTTTAGTATATTCCATATACGAGTCAGAGATAATTTATGTTGTCGAATAATTCAATTGCATGCCCTCAACCGTGCCTTTAGATAGAGTCTGGTTGATTCTGAATTATTTGACATAGTTGATAAAAGTGTCATAGGATTTCGACATATATTTAACCTTAGAAGATTTTAATTATGTACTTTATTAGCCACTATAATCAGTGTACCTTACGGCCAAGTTTAGCAAAAGTTAAACTGTGAGAGATATATTTTAACTGGATTATGGATAAATTGATTTATCTAATTTTAATTTGAAAGTCTCTTTAAAAAATCAGCAACGCAACAATGAAACCATGTGCCAAATTCCATCTATCTAATCGTTACGCTGTTGATTTATTGCGTTGACGTGTATACTTATATACAAACTTTCGTCTTATTATGTCACAACAGACCACCTACAAAATTTCATTCATCTAACAGGTTCCGTTTTCAAGCTATGGTGTTCACTAACGGACAGACAGAAAATTCCAAAAAGACTTTTTTCGGGGGGTCAAAACGCGGAGATCCAACAATGTCTGGAGATCGATCATTTTGATGATTACATTACTTTCTCTTTGTATACTCGTATAAGAGAAAGTGAAAAAGCTAATGTTAGCTTAAATTTGTAATACATGTTACCTTTATCTAAATGGTGGAAATTTTACTTCATTATTTCCTTCATTTCAAATTCTCAGTCAAAAGAAAAGCAGCTCACTAGTTCTTATTTCGTTTTCCACTGTTTTTCAGCCAGTTATTAAAAAAAAAGATACAGATTTTTATTAACATTCTAAATGTATTTAATTAAGCTATCACGTAAGCGAAACAAAGTTTTTTAAAATGAGATTTGAGAAGATGAGTTAGATGCATTTAATTAATTCTGGTTGTGCTATACATAGTAAAAGTAAGGGATTTTATTAGTAATTAATTTAGATTTCAATATTCAAATAAACAACAAAGTCTTTGAAAACATAATTAGAATTTCTGTTTCACCTTTTCATCTTAAAGTTATCAGGAATGCAAACGAATTTATCTCTACATATCTTTTAATTAATGTTTTCTTAGAAGTATTATCTTTTTAACAGATTTTCTAGGAACGGTTTTCACTGATTTATTATACAGTTCAAATGAAGTTTTTTTAATGCATTGCTGTAATTAAAAAAAATTAATAAAAAGGTTTTTAAAAGCATACTTTTATTAGTGTACCAAAAATAGACTTTTTTTATTTCAATTATTTTCTACTTTTTAGTCTTTAATTTATAATTCACCATTGTAAATATTATGAAATCTAGAAATCATTTATTTTTCTCAGATTCACCACAAGGTGACGCCACACGTATGAAATCAAAAGTTAATTAAATTAATCGATAACTGATAATCAAGTCCTGAAAATATTAAAATAGTGCATTGTCATCATCAATACAAAATTTCGAAATTCTTCATGGCAGGAAGTGAGTGAAAAATCGATTACAAAATTTCAACTATACATTAATGAAAGAAGACCAGTTAAATAAAAGTGTTTAAAAACATAAAAATTCTTATTAAACGTGAAAATGCTTTCTAGAAACATCATATCATTACCAACTAGCCACCTTTGACGACCAGCTGGTTCTCTGAGAATATTTTTTATTTTTACTTCTAATTAAATCTCTTATGTATAACTTGATAGTCATGGTTCCCTCAGCATAGTCACAGCATCAAATCGTGATAGACATAAAAACCGTATTATTTTAGTAGAATTCCACCTGATCTGATGGAGTCGAGTGATATGACGTCAAGTTCACATGAAAAACTTATTTATCCGCATCATCTAAACTTTTAATTCCACGTTGTCTTACGAGGTAAATTCACTTTCTTATTTCTCGTATAAAATGCGCAGTTGATTCAAGCATTAAAATGATACGGCGCACTTTACTTGAATTATATGAACATGTCTGAGAGAATCGGACATGCTAATAGGTCGACTAAACACGTTAATAAGAAAATTATAGAATAGCCAATAAAATCTTTCAGAATATCGGATATATTAAAGGACTTTGTTAAGATTCCACAAAAAAAAAATGAGAAAATAAAATAAGGAAGCAAAAATTCGTAACGACATTGAAAAATAATATAGAAAAACAATCAAACAAAAAAAAACAGAATCTTTATCCCATAGCTTTCAACAATGGAAGAAAAACATGCGATTAATTACTTATAGAACAATATAAACGGTTTAAATTGCATTGAAACGATGAAAAGTATTATTGCAAATACAGTAGAACCCCGCTAATCCGAAATTATTTAAAATCCGAAATAATTATTAATTCATTAAATAAATTATTAATCCAAATTTATTTTCGAAAATTATATGTAATTAAAAAGATTACTTGAAAAGATTTAAATATACATACTAAAAACAAAAAAAAAAAAATACTTTTTCAGCATGCATAATTTTGTACACATTGAAGAAACTAATGCAATTCGCCGTAAGATAAGGTCACTTTAGACAGGAGCACATCCATTATTCTAATGAAAAGGGGAGACATATTCTCTTTCTATTGCTTTTGAATAAAAGAATTCAAGAGATAGTAGTACTGAGTACTTATAACTTACATTTTTTTTAGCACACATCTTTTTCTTTTCTATTTTTACCGGAATTTCGGGTAATCCAAATTTTTTGTAATCCGAACAGGCACCGGTCCCAATTAGTTCGGATTAGCGGGTTTCTACTGTATTGCTAAAATATTTATGAAAAATTGTCAACATTCAGGAAAAAATTGCACAAAAACTAAATTGGTATAATCAAAACGAAAATATTTTGAAATTTTAAGATGGTCTAAAAAACCACGCTGTGTGATTATATTTCCGGAAGTTATCATGGGAGAACGCCAAAGTTTCGCTTAACCTTTGATTAATTAAAATTCTAACTAAAATTCCAAAAAAAAAAAATCTCCAAGGTGCATATTCTCACTCTCCAAAGTATATCTGCGACAAGTTTTGTAGCTCTAGGTCCGACGGTCTGCTCCATAGAGAAGCAAAAGGCAGACAGACATAGAGAGACACAAACACGTAGATATTCATTTTTACTATTAATATAAATAGAGATTTAATATTTTTTGTTAATTAATTTACTTGTTTCATTGCAAGAATCATTCAAATATAATTTTAATTCTTATAAATGATGCTCTATAACATACATATAAATAATATTACATTATGCATCAATTAATTATTTAGTTTAATATAAATTATTTTTCGTTATAGATCTATTTTTGCAAAATTACTAAAAATGAAAATTACATAATAAATGAGGGCAAGTAATAATTATAAATATGAAAGAAAAAAGAGAAAATGAAGAATTCGATACTTGAAGCCATCAAAGAATGAAAACGTAATGCCATGAAGACAGAGAAACTAATCAAAGCACATAGAAACCTAAATGCAGTGGTTTGAACTAATGCCCACGAGAGAGATAGCGGGTGTCCCAAAAATGACTGATGGATTTTGAAAATCAATAAAAGAAAAACGAAACGCGATAGAAATATATCGTTTGTTGCTTGGGAAACCAGGGAATTTTATCCCACCAATTTGCATATTTAGTTACCATTTCCGGCAACAGGTGGCGCTGCATAACAGCTAAAATAAAAACAGGTATGAAAATGTTGCAAGGACTAATGCAAAAAATTAAACAACAATGTTTTCAAAATAACCACCATTTGCAGCAACAACGTGGTGCAGTCTGAGACAAAACTGTCCAGACACCCGAGCAAACATGTTACTCGGAATTGTCTCATATGCTGTACTGATGTGTTGTTTCAGTTGCGTAATTGTTTTTGGAGTTTGGCGGTATACCAGGTCTTTCAGGTACCCCCAAAGAAAAAAGTCACATGGCGTGATGTCTGGCGAATAAGGAGGCCATGCCATGACACTTCCTGTATGCTTGTAGTAATCCAAGGCAATAACACGATCATTGAAATGTTCGCTCAACAAATCAAATACTGCAGGTGTTCGATGTGGACGAGCACCATGTTGCATGAACCAGGAGGCGTTCCAATGGTCGTCCAAAGCATAATGAATCGCCACAAATTCATCCAAAATCCCAAGATATTTTACAGCATTTATCGTTTGCTCTCGAAAAAATGGGCCAATTATTCCTTTGGAGGAAATCGCGACCAAGATCATTACTTTTGGGGAATGCAGGGATGAAGGTACAGCAACATGTGGGTTTTCGGTTCCTCAAATGCGCTAGTTCCGCTTGTTGACAAAGCCATCGAGGTCAAAATATGCCTCGTCCGAGAACCATATGTTTCTAACATCGATATCACCCTCATCCACAAGATGTAGTATAGCGTTCGCGAAATCATAGCGTGCATCAATGGCATTCACACTCAGGGGTTGGCGCTTCTGGATCTTGTAGGGGAATATGAGAACGTGGTCATTCTTCGGAGTCCAGCACGAGACGCAACACGGCGAACGGATGTCCGGGGCTGCTGTAGGATGTCCTGGATGTCATCAGCATTCGACTCTGTAACGGCACTGCGTGGCCGGCCGACATTTCCAATACGGTTATCATTGGCGTTCCCTGTTCGTTCGAATTTTTCGAACAGAGCCTTTATCGCATTGTCTGACGGGCCTGTTCTCACATCAAATCTCCTTTGAAAACTTCGCCTCGTTTGAACACAACTGTGTTCCAGGCGTTGATACTCCAGAACAAGAAATATCCGCTGTTCCAAGTATAAAACCATTTGCAATAGTTATACTCTTTCACAAGCACTCACAAACAGATTGCGTGGCAAAATACCGAATGAAGATGCCACGGATTCAATTTCTCTGCAGAATTGCTCTTCTTGAATACCTGTAGCGCCACTTGTTGCCGAAAAAGGTAACTAAATATGCAAATTAGTGGGATAAAATTCCCTGGTTTCCCAAGCGTAAGGCTGCAAACGATACGTTACAATCGCGTTTCGTTTTTCTTTTATTGATTTTCAAAATCCATCAACCATTTTTGGGACACCCGATATATACGTCATGGGCTTCAAGCCAGTTTCGTCTCCACGGATTACTCTGCATTTTGTTTCCTTTAGTGTTGCGCCACAGCACAGCATAACGCAGCATGCAGTTACATGTAAGATAACAAATGTAATTATATTTATTACGTGACCTCATAGTCACGTTAACTAATTTAGTTAAAGAAAATAAGAGAATAGCTACAGAAAGCCGAAATAGTTTTCGTCTACTGAAGTAACAGCTGAAAATGCTGTTTCTTTAAGTGACGAAAACTACTACTGCTCTTTCAATACGATAATTTCCGTAGTGGTAACTAATTAATATAGCAAAAATTTAAATAGAAGCCACAGTTGAACGAAAAGTAGTTGTAGTTCAAAATTAAAAGAAAATTAGCTATTAAACAAATATTCGAGTCAGAGAAAGTAATATTATATATATATATAATAGCGGCGAAACAGCCTCTAACGCTGGGCGTGGCTACGACCCACTAGACCAGACACCCACTCCCCACCTGCAGTGCCCGCGGGAAACAGTGACGTAGCCCCCTATTACCGAGGGTTACGACTGGGAGGGTTTTTCCTTCCTAGAATTCGGAGAGGAAGGGAAGAGAGTGCCGAAGTGAATTTCCCTTATTGAAACCTCTCCCTCTTTGAAAGAAAAAGTATTTTGAGCTCTTTCTTCCTTTTGCGTTGAACAATATGGATAGAGAAGATCCCACTGCAAGGAAACGAAGGTTAGCAAGAGAGAGATTTGCACGATGGAGGGCGAGACAAAGACACTTCTGGGAGATCTTTACTTTAGTTTTTGTTGAAAAAGTTTTTTTTTCGTACTTAATTTTGGAATTGAATATTTATATATTTTGCAAAAACAAAAGTTAGTGTTAATTGATTCGTCATTTCTGTTTTTCATGCTTTTTTTATTTCTTAAGCACTGACAATCAGTATAATCTGATATTGTTGGCAAGCTAAAAGTATAATATTTAATAACACGATATACATATGACTTTATAATTTGAAAGCCTTAAACGAATTAAATACACTAAATGAATAATTCGTAAATGTTGTGTTGTATTAGGATATGAGATGCAAATGATGAGAAAAAATCGAAGAAGCACAAGCTTAATTGCTTTCTATTCATAAAAATGTAATATTAATAATTAATTGTTAATATTTTGTAAAGAGTTTCTTTATTTTCTTCTCAGAAGATTTTAAACAAACTTTGCATATAATTCGGAAAATATAATTATAAGATTTAAATTATACTAGTTTCAGTAATACTTTAATAACATTGAAATTTTATAGAAAAAGAATCAACTTTAAATTTCTTTTTCAAAAGTTACTGTAGAAGATTTGAATTCAATAAAACTATAATTAAACTTAGTTTCATAAATAAGTGCCAATAAAAATGAAAAAGAACTGTTTTTAAATAAGAAGAGTTTAAAATTGAATCTGGATATATGATAAAATAGTACTAGGCACCGAGAATTGTTACTAGGAGCACTATAGTACCAGATTAAATTAACACAAATAATGTCGAGTCCATATTCATCTATAATATCGAAATTTGCGCATAAATTTTCTACGAAAAAAAGTGCCCTAACAATACAAAAATTACGCAAAGACTTTCATTGTGATACAATTTTTAAAAAGTTAATATAGTCCAGTCGAATTGTACTTTAACATAGAAAAAATATAGCAATTTTATTGATTTAAGTTGTTGGGTTGTCACACAAAACATGGCACTATGTTTTGCAGACGGAGATCGGACCGAATAAAGAGGGAAGGAAAATTCGAGCGATCGGTTTTTTGCGTTTAAATAAAAGGCTAATAATTTGAGATATAAAGTTTAATTTAAAGTAAAAATATATATAAAATGAGTCATCTAACATTAAGATAGCTTAATTAGGTCAAGAGCAAATTTTAGGAAAAAACGTAAATTTTGGAAAACTATTTTTAATTTTTTACAAATAATGTAAACATTTTGAAACTTCACGTAAATACGCATTACATAGTAGGGTATATTTGCAAAAATTTCAGATCCATATCTTTATTATTTTTTTAAAAAATTCAACTTTTTTGAAAAAAAGAACGTTGTTGGAAAATGCCTGTAAGTACTTTTTTATCAGTCCAAATTCGTAGAGAGAAAAAAACTCCTACTCTAAAAGTGTAGTAGTCGATTTCCACAAAAAAGGGAAGAAATTTAAGTTCGAAGTTATCATTTTGTTTCGCTTATTTTGCCTGAACGCATTTCCCCAAAGGGAAAATTTTTTTGCGATGGGGACAGTTTGTTTAGGCATAATAAATGAGACAAAATATTAACTTCATACTTAGTTTTCAGAACATTTTACTGAAAATCGATCATTATAAAGCGGTTTGAAATTGTATAAGAACATTTTTAGAATAGGAATTTTTTTTTTGCTCCGCGAATTTGGACAGATAAAAAAGTACTTACAGGCATTTTCCGACGACTTTCTTTTTTCCGAAAAAGTTATTAAAAAAAAAAGAAATTTGTCTGAATCTATCTAATCTGAAATTTTTGCCATATATACCCTGCTATATAATGCGTATTTACATAAAGTATCAAAATTTCTACTTTATTTGTAAAAAATTTAAAAATATTTTTCCAAAATTACGTTTTTTAAAATTTACTCCTGCCCTAATTAAACTATCTTGACGTTTGACGACTCATTTTATAGATCTTTTTACTAGTTTTAACTTTTTAATTTACACTTCATATCTCAAATTAATAGCCTTTTATATAAACGCAAAAAACCGTATCGTTCGAATTTCCCGCCTCCTGCCCCCCCCCCTTTATTTTGTCCGATATCCGTCTGCAAAATATAGTGCCA
>BGPR01013830.1:17679-31695 GCA_013235015.1 Araneus ventricosus | reverse complement strand
TTTTATATTTATAAAAAATGTAAAAATTTATTATATTGATTAATGTACATAAAAAATCTCACTGCATTTTTTCTGGCAAATTCTATATGAAAGGGGAGAGTTACTGTGCTCGATGAGGAATTTTTAAGGTACACACAATCAGAAATTTTCATTTCTTTCTACTAATATACAAGTATAATGAGCACCATAAAAATTTTCTTCAAAACAGATGAGTTATTTGAATGAAAAAATAAATATCTCTGAGGTTAGCCTTCAAAGCTTATCATTTAAAACAGCTATTATTGGATACTAAAATAATTATTGAAATTTATCAAATTTTTAACTCAAATTTTGTAAAAATCTTAATTCAAACGAAATGAATACCATGCAAGAGTAGATGTTTTGTATCCAATCAAAAGTTTAAAAGAAAAGGTAAAAAAAAGAACAATATTCTTCTAATACATGATCACTCGGATATTTTTATTAATTGTTAGAAAAGTTAAAGAATTGCTACTGCCTGTTGTTGATTTAAACTACAGCTCACACTTTTAGGAGCTCATTATAATGTTTCTGCCTATTCTGAATTTGACTGAAAAATTTTTGTTCTCCATTTAGAGGGATTGTCGTGTAACGCGTCAAAAATTGCGACTAGTACGCATATAGAGGGATAAATAGTCCCGTATTACGTGTAAGGTAAATTTAAGATTTTTACATAGGTTTTGATTTCTTGCTTAGATAAGAAAATGCATACTGTAACGAACTGTTTTCAGCCTTCAAGCTTATATCTTAGATACTGGGCTAAGACGGCTTTACCACTGTTTATTTTTATGTATTTGTTCTCGAAGCACAGACTGCACGTAATGTAAATGTATGCGATTATTTATATTCAAGCTTGAAAAACGAGTTCTTAAAATTTTCAGGACGACTCAACTACTTTTTTGTAAATAGGCAAAATCAAGTATATTTTTGATATTAAAAACGGTTATTGCTTTAGTCTGATGTTACAATACACTTACCTATTGTTTATATATCAACAGTTTAGCTGACAAAGAATAAAATCCCAAAAATAAATAAATAAAATCTTATTGAGAGCCGTCTTAACAAATTTGAGTCCTTGGGCTCAAGTAATTTGTCGCCTTTTCAGAACCATATCTAGGGATTTGAGTTATATGCGCTCAAAATATTAACAGTATTATTGTATTTAAAATTATTAGACTACATCTGCAAATTGTTATACAATATATAATATTTTTTAATCTATCGTTCTGCAGCGTCATTAAAGAACAACATCTGATGCACTACTCTGGTATTAGTTATCGTGCGTGTGTGTGATACCTAAGGTATCACACACACACACAGCGTGCATCTACCTACTTTATCATTGATAATGTAGGTAATTTCTCTCACACGCATAGTTTTGGATATTTTCATTGATTGTTTTTGTTTGAATATTTTTCAAACTGGTGAAACCTTAGGTATCACACACACACAGTGTGCATCTACCTACTTTATCATTGATAACGTAGGTAACTTCTCTCACACGCATAGTTTAGGATATTTTCCCTGATTGTTTCTGTAAGGATATTTTTCAAACTGATTTACACGCTTATGTTACATTACAAAATCGATAGCTGTCTAGTTACATTCTGTATTCAAATTTTTATTTTCAGCATATTTAAACTCATAATTAAGTAAATTTTTTTTGGTAAAAATTTAAAATAAAGTCAGTGTAGTAAATATTTAGACGCCCTTGGATCAGTGGCGTCCCTAGGTTTCGGCCGATTAACCCATTGGATTAGACAGAAGTGTGGATAGAATAATTCGGCGTAGGGCGCAAAAGTTGTCTTTTAAGTGTGCTAGTATATACGGAAATTTTTTCAACTTTGTTTAATTTCTTCCAGTGCCCCAAGACACTTAAATATTTGCACCCCCCGATTTTTAAGCAAATTTTGAATTAAAAATAAAAAATGTGTTAAGAAGCGATTTTACAGGGAGAAACGTATAGGAGAGAATGAAAAATTATTTATTTTTTATTATTAAATGAATAAAATTATATTTGTTTGTATAATGTTATTCAGGGACCCACAACTGCCCTTTATTCTTTTTTATATTTTACAATATTACGGAATTTCACTTTATTTCGAAGGCAAAGATAAACTACGTCACAAACTCGACTTTTTCTAAACAAAAACACGTCGCCACAGACGAAACTTTGGTAAAAGCGTTCTTTTATTCCTCCCTAGTTGTTTGAATGAGTCAAAATCGTAAAAAATGTCAATTTTTAACTATATTTGGAGGTCTTGGGCCACCAGAAGATATGAATGAATTTGAATAATAAGAATAAAAATAACATAAACTAATAGACCCAAAACAAAACTTTCTTACCGGCGCTAAAGGGAATTTTGAAAATATTTTTTTATAAATTGCCAAAAAATGTCATTTTTAACTATTTTTAGGGCACTGGAAGATATGAATGGATTTCAATAAAAAACATATGTAAACTAATATACCTAAGACACAACTTTCCCACCCCGTGCCAAAAGTAATTTCCCCCCAAAATTTTTTTCCTGTATTTATTGATCGAACTATTAGACAGCACTGATCTCATTAGCAATATTCAAAGTCACAACTTAGAGACATATTTCATCTTGCATACATTTGTCCGATACACGTTCCGCATTACACGATTTCCTAATAAGCGGAACATATCCCCCACGTTGTATAGGAGTCCACTGTATATATATATCCACATTATATTGTTTTACACCCGCTCATTTGTGAATATAGATGATCGATAATTTTATTCATCTATCTTTTTTCAAAGGAACAAAATTATCAATTAATAAAATTTTGAATAAGAATTTTTTCTTTTATAAAATTGGATCTTATTATCATATATTTTTAAATTGGTAGAAATATCTTCATGACTTAAAAAAAATTCCTGAGCTTTTGCTTCACATTATTTTCGTTAGATGGCAGCACAAGCGAAGTCTTTTATATATTTTCGTTAGATGGCAGCACGACCGAAATCCTTTTTATTCCATATTTTCAGTAAATTTTTTTTTCAGGAGAGGGAGGTAAACCTACAATAATTTCTATTTGCTATTTTTACTTAACCAAAAGATTTTGTTAAATGTTTCTATCAGTTATTAATAATTTTTAAAGAATGGTACAAAATTTAATTAAACAGTGCAAGTAGCCACTCAGAGGCAGAAAAATAAAATTATTTAAAATGTCTACAATATTATCATTCAATAGGAATGGCAATACTAAAGACAAAACAATCTTTTATATATATATGGAAACATAGTTTATAGTTAATTAAAAAATAAATATTTTAATAGTTGTCACGGAATCTTCAGTACAACATTGCTTATGCTTCATAGTATTCACTAGCCAGATTTGAAGAAAATCTATTCAGTAGTTTGGATTTCTACAGCGTATGAACTACTAGCCGTTTGACTTATATTTATATAGATTACCTCAAAACTTTCCTTCATTATTTTGAAAAAAATTATTTACTCATTTAACCTTAAGCTTGCTGGCATGTTGATAATATAATAGTCTTTAATCAAGGAGCACTTAATAGTATTTGGCAGAATATTTAACCAGCAATATTTGCTCTATAAAAGATTTATAATGATTAATATGAAGTCAAATTTTAGAAATTAAAATTTTTTAATTACGTATGCTGTGATATTTATGACGAAAGAGAGGATAAAAATGTTACTATCATTAGACATTATTTCTGGTCATCCAGCATTTCAAATTAGATTTAGAGACACATCAATCTTAATGAAAACTAAAGACAACGAATAAGTACATTTTGCTTTAACAAAACTGTCCAGTCCAGATAAGGTAGCATTTTAGAAGATCAACTTATAAAAAAAATGCATTCCTCTAAATCTTATTCGGAATTATTTCAGATCATAAGATACATTCTTTCGCTATTTTTCCATTTTACTTTTGGCACTCTTTAAAGTCAGTTCATAAATACAAAACCTTTAAACCGCTCCACTAAACTAGTTATATCTCATAAACCACATTACACTCTTCTGTGGGAACAACCATGCAGGAAGTTCGCCATTTTTTCTTCTCTCCAGCTTCTCCGAAGTGCCTCATATTTTGTATATTTCTACAAATACTTTTCTCTGACTTTATTTAGGATTGTTCTAGATTTGTGGAAGTGAAAGGCTTTTGTTTAACTGTTAATCTTTGGCCCATCCTACCCTCACTTATTCGGTTAGCTTTATTTACCATTACAGTATCTTTAGTTGTCTAATAAGAAGTGTGTGTACCGAATTTCATCAAAATCGAACAAGCCTTCGAAATCGCCAAGCATGTCAATCGACCTTTTGTTAACATGTATTTTGGAGATTTTGCTCCACCCTACCCCGAAAGCTTGGGTAGGTCTTATTTATCCCTACAGTACTGCAAGTCATATAGTGTCAAGGAACATGTATACCAAGTTTCATCAAAATCGCCAAGCTTGTCAGTCGGCTTATTTGTTACGTTTATTTCGGAGACTTTGCCCCACCCTACCTCGAGGGCTTGGGCTTATTTACCCATACAGTACTGCAAGTCATATAGTGAGGAACATGTGTACCAAGTTTCATAAAAATTGCAAAGCATGTCAATCGGCCTATTTTTTATATGTATTTTGGACACTTTGGGCTGGGTTAGGGCTTATTAACCCCTTCAGTACTTCAAGTCGGCTAATGAGGAACCTGTGTACAAAGTTTCATCCAAATTGGATTAGCCATTCGGAAGTGATGCTGGAACAAACATTATACATACATACGTTGAGTTTTATATGTATAGATTACCTGTACTAAGAATAAAGGAGAATGTGTGTGTGTGTCTGTGTGTCCGTGTGTGTGTTGGCGCTCTGCAGGCTACACCGCTCGAGCTATAGCCACGAAATTTAGTACAAACTTACTTTAGAGGGTGGTAATGTGCACTTCGGAGCCCTTTTTTAAAAATTTTAATTAGTTAAAAATTAAGCGAAATTTCGGCGTTTTTCCTGAATAACTTTCGAAAACATTGAAGCACAAAAAATATTTTTACACGACCTGAAAGTGTAAAAAATTACCCTTCCAATAATATCAATTAAGTTGTCGTAAAATTTTTTCTCTAATTTTAATAAATTTAAAAAATATTTTTTTGTATATTTTACAGCAATACTTTTCATCGTTGCAACGCAATTCAAACCGTCTTCATTGTTTAAACAAGTATTTATTTTCGTGCGTCTCTTCCATTGTTGAAAGCTAAGGTAATATTTTTTTATGTTAAATGATATGTTTTAATCAGCATATTTTCATTCAGCTAACATGCTGCTGGAAGCAAAATGTGCCACGTCATTTTAAAGTTAAAATCAAATGCATATTTTCAAGAGGAATAGGATAGTAAAGATGATGTCATTGTATGATTCATGACACAGACAGTTACTGGACTCCATTAAGGACGTTCATGCAGACAACGAACAGAATAGGTGGAAGGATACTGAAAGAACATGAGATAAATGTCTATCACGATTTGGAATTTAAAATTACTTTGTTAAGGGGACCATGAATATCAAATTAATTAAACACAAGAGATTCAGTTGAAATTATATTCCCGGCGAACAAGCTGGTCGCCGAAAGCGGCTAGTACAGAATATTTTTTCAAGCATTAATATGTTTTATTCCGAAATGGAAAAAGGAAAGCAAAGATCGAATGGTGTTTACAGAAATGCCGCAAAAATCTGCAAAATAAGGTTTATAATGAAGCCAGAATTCTTTCGGAGTCGTCTCTGTGAATTTTGATTCAGAAAACAACCAAAAAGTCTCAATTCAATAGGAATGCATAAAATGGAAATACTTCAATCAACCGTTTTGTCTGCTGCATCGAAAAACAGGAAAATGAATACCTTCGTGACATTAAGCAAAGACACATTTCTGTATTGAATAGTTTTTCCCTATATTTTACATATGGATGATTTTATCGAAAGATAACAAAGATTTTTAAAGTTCCATTTTCTAAAAAAAATAAAGTAATACGACAACAAAAGAACAAAATTTTTGCAACGCATTTGAAAGCGAAAAAGAATAGAACAGAAAAAAGACACATTAGGAACTAAAAAAATTCCTTACTACATTTTCTACTGCATCTCTTGATAGAAGAAAATATTTTTTTGAGCATTATTCTGAATATACCTTGAAGCATGAATATATTTTGTTTCGAAAAAGAAAAAGGTATATATAGAATTGTGTTTAGAGGAACGATCAGAAAAATCTGCAGAGTAAGTCATGCAGCGGAATCAGAGATTTTGCCGAATCACCCTGTGAATATGAATCAGAAAACAACCTTTTGCTTTTCATCATCTGATTTGAAAGCTTTCTAATGGACCTTATGAATGTGACGTCACATCCTCCGACACGTGACCTGCCGGCGGCAGCCAGCATAAAAACCAATCCCACTATAGGCGCCTATGGGGAGTGTTTTCGATGCCAATATTTGGCGATAGTTCCCTTTTTTGGCGAGAAATGCTTTGTAAAGTTTTTATAATTCGACGACCGAGAGGTGCTATCTGTTATAAGGATGTAAACATTTTTACTTTGTATTTTTTTTGTGTGTGAATGAATAGTAGAATGAATTCCTTCTTGAGTGTCATTGAACATGAATGCATTTTAAAAACTAAACATGAAATAAGTATATAGTGTATAATTCTTTGCTAAGGTAAATAATCTAATACTCATAAATTAGAAAAATATTCAAACATAATAAATACTTACCAATGAGCTTAATATGAGCAAGAATTAAAGTTGAAAATAATTTGCTATTAGTTGTTAATTGTAAATAAAGATGGTTAATTGTAAATAACGATGAAGAAAAAAATCTGCTTCGCGCCAATCAAAGTAAACACGGAAACCCTAGCGGGCACGATGATGAACTTGGCGTGGTAAAAGACTTTCCCATAGACGCCTGTAGTGGGATTGGTTTTTATGCCGGCAGCCAGTAGTCAGCCTTAAACAGCTGACTCAGAACTGCTTTTATTTCTGAGTCACTTTATAGGCCGATCGTTTTGTTTATTCCTCCACAGCGGTTTTTCTATACTCTCGAACCCAAACTGTGCATAAGGTCCATTCAATAGGAATGCATAAAATAACGATGATTAAACCCTACCAACTTTGTTTCCAGGTTTTATACTTTCCAAACAAATGAAATCTATACTTGATTAGCAAATTTAATTTTTGCTCATCAAGTATAGATTTCATTTGTTCTATTTAGAAAATGAAGAATATTCTAAAGTAATAAGGGTTTTCACAGCTAACACTCAAATCAAATTTCGAATGTTGCATTCGACGTCTACAAATGCGTTTAAAGTGTCTCAAAACTCATTTTCAGATAACTATGATTTTGAAAATATCAGGAATACTTTTAGGTAGCAATCAAAATAATACAATTTTGCTGTTACTGTGTAATCCAAGTGTTTGTAGTTATGTTCAGATAACTCTTCGAACCCGGAACACTCCAGAAAGGAGCAGAAGAGTTTCATCATCAAAAGTGTAGATGTTGTGATGTATTTCAGCATAGCATGAATAATCCTGGAGCCTTCTTTATCAAAAATAATATGTTTATTGGATGCCTTCCACAGAACAAACATGTAAGACAAACACATACACTTACATGACAAACGTTGCATCACTGACTTACATAGAATTCCGTCTTCAATCCTCATTATTCTTTTTCGTTGCTAGGCAACGTTAGCAAAAGACAAATGTATCATTACCACACTATTTTTATAACCTTTAGAAAATAATTAATGCCAAACGATTTTTTAAATTAATTTCCTTTTCAGCCAAACGATATTTTAAAATTAATTTCTTTTATGACCAAATATCTAATTAATTTCTTTTCTTTAAATCCTTAATCCTTAATAATATAATAAATGCGAAAGTGTGTCTGTCTGTCTGTCTGTCTTTCTGTCTGTCTGTCTGTCTGTTTGTTAAGCTTTCACGACCAAACCACAAAACCGATTTGGATGAAAATTGGCAGAGTTGTAGCTTGAAACCCGAGAACGGACATAGGCTAGGTGAAATCACGTTAAATTAATTATTTTTGACTACAGATTAAAAATAGTTAACAAAGAAAGCCCATTGACTCCGCGATTCGCGATGAAGATTTTTATTTTTCATTCTACGGTCACGTGATCCTTCAGGAATGCGAAAACATGTGGAATAAATTATTTTTTAAATCAACTATCACGTAATCCTTTTATCCGCTGTAACTTCGGAACAAATTGTCCGATACAAATTATTTTTATACCGTCTTAAAGATAAAAATTTTACCTTTTCAATGATATTACTTTTATTTCTGTGACATTTTTCATTCAATTTTTATTAATTTTTAAAATTTTACGCGCAGACGATTTTGAAATAACGCAAATTTATACCTACTTCGCTGCTAGGAAACGGTTAGACTTTGAACTAATTTATCTTTATTTCTGAAAATTTTGCTTATGTTTATAAATATTTATAAAACAAGGCAGAAATTACATGTATCCGTCTGTCTGTTGATCGATAGGTCGGTCAAAAGAACTCCTCCTAAACGGTGAACGTTAGCTACATGAAATTTACACACAAGGAGCTATTTTCAACTTTCAGAGTTAATTAGTTCTTAAGATATTTAATTAAATAACGAAATTTAGCCGCTTTTAAGCCTATTGCTTAGACGTTTTTTGCCAATAACTTCTGAAATCTTTATTAGACAACAATTATTTTTATGCCATTTTAAAGACCAGAAAATGATCTTTTTAATGCTATTAATTACATTGCGATGAAATGTTTTCTCTGATTGTTATTAAGGTTTAAAAATATTTTTGTAACGTAATTTCTAACAAGTCTTTTTATTCATATAGAAATAAATTCAAGCCAAATTACTGTTTCGCGCGCGGGCTTTTGCCAGTTAATATAAGAAAATATTGCTTTCTTTGACCATTAACAACAAAGGAGAATTTACACTTCCGGGTTCCTGTTGTCGTAGCATTTTCAGCTTTTAATGCGATTACACAGTGATCCAATAACGTTAGTGAATTTTTCTCTCGATGTTTTGTGTAACTTTCACAGTGAGGTATTACAGAATATCCATCTGTAGATACGGTAATGGGCATTAACAAGAAACATCACATACTGTAGAGCTCTTCAACATCTTAGAATTGTCAGGGCACCTTCCGACAAGCCGAGAGTGAATGCCGGTGTGCCAATACTACTAATACACAACCTCGATATACCGAGACTGCACAATGGCACACGGTCGCAAATTACACACCAAGGTGCAAACGTCATGAAAGCTACTGTTACGACTGATATAGGGAGAAGAGAGAGTATTTTAATTCCACGCCTTCCGATAATGCCGAAGGATTTATCATCTCAGTTCAGAAGGCAACAAATCCCTTTAAAAATGTCATTTGCCAGGCTCAGGGGCAGATACTGAAAGTGGCAGATGTACATTTGGAAAAACCATATTTTTCGCATGGGCAACTATACATGGCGTGTTCACGTGTGTCCTGCCCACACAACCTCTACATCCTTGCAAATAATGTGGTATACAAAAGTATATTAGAATAGATAAACAATTTGCATAACTATATCAGCATACATGTACAGTACACTCCTGTCAGCCGTTCAATTAAGTATTATCTCCGTCAGAACTTTTACTTTCTCCTTTCAAAATGCAACAAAACATTTACATTCTTGAATTTAAAAAAAAAGAATAATTCAAATTCTTCGCGCACGAAGTCGCGGGTAACAGCTAGTATTTTAATAATTCTACAAATATATATTTTTTATTCGTTACGAATATTACAATATATTAGAAATTGTGGTCCAAATCGAACATCGAGTTGATTGTCTGGCTGTGCGTGATCATGTGAAAGTTATAATACAGAGGTTGGGAACCTGACCCCTTAAGGCAGCATGCGACTTTTTTGAGCTTTTTATGCGATCTTACCAGTTAATTACAATTTGAAACTTAATAATATGCTTGTCTTTAATATAATAATAATTAAAAACAATAATCTTTAAGATTCTATTCATGTGGCATTTTGCCCAACTGCCGAAACTTAATGAGACCTTTCAGTGCATAAAGGTTTCCCACCTCTGCTGTAATCTGTACAAGGTGAGCACAAAGTCTTGCCCTGATTATAAAAAAATATTACAAAATAACTGTTGAATGTAATAATGTAATTTTGGCATCATTAGATAGTTGACTTTTAATAGTTTTATTGTGCAACAGAAAGTTTTGTTCCATTGCGCAAAGAAACTATTAAAATGGTAATACGAGGTAGTACTTTCTGATTTAATTGTAGTGCAGGGAATTAAATATTAATGGAGGAATTAATAAAATCGCTTGATTCCTCTTTATTCCCCTTAAATTTTTCCTTTGTTACTATATCAAGGACAAGTCTTTGCCACACCAGTTGCTGACGTTGAAGAATTGAAAGCTAGGATAAAAGATGCCGTTTGTAGTGTTACAGAACACTTGGCGAGAACTAGATTACCACTTTGATGTTCTCCGAGCTCCCAAGGTTGCAGACGTTGAAATCTACTGAAGTAAATGGTCGTATTAAAAACTGTATAAAATTACTTGCAATATATCCAAACAAGCGTATGTCTAATTATAAGAATTTCTCACAATATATTTTTAAAATCAGGGAAAGACTTTGTGCTCACCGTGTATATCAAAAAGCAAAAATGTAGATGCATTAATTTTAGTTTGTAATCTTCACACCAAAATTGTAGATCATTGTCAAATTCTGGACCCAGTCGGTCAAAGGGTAGAGGTAGTGTTCTAAAATCATATTTGATTCTCTTCATTAGACGATGGAGTTAATCATTTAACGCGTCATATGGTGGAAAAAAAATTGAGGATTGTACTTTCCGTGTGGTTTATTTTTTCAGCGCAATGCTTGGGTTCTCGTATAAATTTGATTACCTCGAAATATGATAATCGCAGCATGGATTAACAATTTTACAATAGTCTTAAAATAACTCTTAGGAGAATATTCACGTTGAGTCACACAATAAACATGGAATCTGAATGATAATAATTTTAATGGGAAAAATGGATGAAAATAGTGTTGAATGGTACATTTTTCCTATCAGTGATTAACATATGTTATTACTATTGAAAATCCTGTAATAACTAATTGTTTGTTTACAAATCAAAATGCATTAGAGCAGGTTTTAATACGAATTTAAAATTCAAGGTAGTTGAAGTTTGTCTCATTTAAACAAACTAATGATTTTTTAATGTACAATGACAGAGAAGTAACTTTAATAATATTCTAATTTATGAGGAGTTAGTGAGTTATTATAACTACTTTCAGGGTTATCTCAATTCAAGCAACTGTCTGTGGTCCTACCGGAGCAACTTTTATAATTATACAAAAAATCACGTAACTTTATCTTTAAAATACTACAATGAAAATGTTTTAGCAAACTGTAGCAAATAAAGTTTCCTCTTTGAGGTTATAATAATAAATTTTGCTATTTAATTTAAAACAGCGCAAAGACGGTCAGTCTTTTGAGAAAATATTTAATTGAAGGCATATAAATGTAAACACTTGTTCTCTAAATGCAGCCTCGTATCGCTTTCTTACAAAAATTATTTTTACATTTACAACGTAGCACCATAAGTTGCCTACTTTACAGCCCTAATATTGAACAGAATTGATGTTACGATACATTCCAAGTTTTAGTTTAGTTATAAGAACGTCCCGTTTTGAAGCAATACTATAGCTATTTTAAGACGGACCTATTAACTTTTTCGTTAAGGTATCCTAACACGTTCGGAGCACTTTTTTTTAAAATTGTGAAATAGAAACACCAAAATCTGTTTTTCAGATTCGAATTTAATAAAGATTAATATTAGAGTATGATTTTTGAGTACAAATTATTATAAATTTACAAAAATCTTGAATTTCTGCTGCTTTTTAGAGTAAATTCCCAAAAACTTCAAACATGCTAGAGATCAAACTTTTGTAATAATTCAAATAAAACTAATACTAAAATAAACTGCATACTATACACTAGTGCTTGTACTAGAATCGTAACATTCTTTGCATAAATAAAAATTTTAGAGCTAATCGAACAATCATTATAAGATTTTCAGCAAATTTTTCATGTCATTTTTCAGATAAAAGACCATAATTAAAAAAATATTGTTACAATATACATTATTCTAGTACATTCACTAGAGACACATTTGAAGAAAGTGTTCACAAAATTTCAGAACAATCGAATGATAATATCTCGAGTTATCATGTTTGAAGTGTGAAAATTATGCATAACATCTAGTTTTGAGAAAAATCAAATTTTAGTTTTGCCACGCGCTTAAATTAAGTATCTAAACTTTAAAAAAAATTCCAAAAAATATACTAACATCATATTAACTTGAAAAAAGGCAGTTTAAAAGAATTTTTGACAGGATTCTGTCCTTTAAATGACAACTTCCGGTTAATTAAACGCCCACTTCCGGTTTTCGGTTTGTTATAAAGCAATTAATGTCTCATCTTAGAATTAACGTACCGACAAAAGTAAATATGTTTTAGAAAGGTAAATGAATGAACTATCCAAATCATCAAAAATTAAAAAATGGGAATTTTGGCCTAAAATCGACTTTTCATCGTGTTCGTATACCTTAAGATGATGAGTACGACACTTGAGCCAGTATCCTTTGTCCAAACTACCGCAGCACATCAGCGGGAGGACATTTGCCCACCACGTATGATTTAAAGTGCAAAAGGCAGAATACACGACGGATTTTTAGTGGAATCTGGTTTCGAACCTGGAACCTTCCGGATCTGAAGCCGAGTCTGAGCACAAGCCCACCGCGAACTCAGATCCATTCTAGGCGACCGACGCCGATGGTCCAAATAAGGCAACTCTCCCCAATATAGTATTTTCAATCCTTGAATCATTGAATTAAGTTTAGTTTGGTTATATTAACGTCTCGTTTTTAAACAAGACGAGGGCTATTTTGGGACGGACCTCGTCATTTTGCACCGCGGTTAGATGACGAGTACGATACTTGAGCTGGCTCCCCTTCTCCGAATTTCCGCACCACACCAGCAGGAGGACGTTTGACCCCCTAAGCATGATTTAAGGGGACATACGACTGTTAAACATCGAAAATTTTCGATTTTATGAAAAAAAAATATTTTCCCCTCTTTTCTGAACAATTTAAAACAAACCGCGTTAAAAAAATTATGAAAGTTATGAAAGAAAATGTATCCGCTCTTCAACGTAAACATTGAATATGACCATATCTTTAGAGCGCTATATCTCAAAATGTGTTTTTTATATTGCGCGCACGATATCTCAAGACATATTGAATATTTTTACATAAATTTTTTGACGAATATGTATTTTGCTATGTTCTACAAGTGGAACCTTATTTTTGTACTTATTTCTCCAAAGAAGTTTTTTTTGGGGAGGGGGTTGAAGAGTTGAAATTTTAACTATTTTTAACATTTTTATTTTAAATTGGCATATAAAATAGAAATTAAATTTAAATGTTAATAAATTGTGGATCAATTTCTTAAACAGACTATTTGAATTACTTAGATACCCAAAATATTGTGTTTAGATAAATATTTTATCCGTAGTCATACGTGCAAGGTGTCTATCTCACTTTTTCTCCAAAAATTATACCCATACTTATTAATCTCTCAAATAAAAACATACCAACATGAAGATTTGAAATTGTGTGCACTATAAGAGAAACAGAAGATATTTTTCTAGGGAAAAAAGTGAGTTTGTGAATTGCATTGTTTCAGAGGTATAAGGTGTCGAATTCGACAATTTTCCACCATTTTTTCGAGGTTTAAGAGGTTTCGAGGTTCTCTACCCCTTGATGTGAAACAGGCCCAATACACGACGGATCTTCAGTGGAATACGGTTTCGAACCTGAAAATACGTCGACTCCGAGGCCCACACCTTATCAGGTCACCGCGGCCATCTTTGAATGAAGTTCTGAAAGTTCAAATGTTACACG
>BGPR01013830.1:0-17121 GCA_013235015.1 Araneus ventricosus | reverse complement strand
TGCTCCAAGAATCATTTATCCCGTTGGTGTGGCGTGGAAGTTTGGAGAGGGTGGGCCATCTCAGGTGTCGTCCTCGTCATCTGACCACGGTTCAAAATTACGAGGTCCGTCCCAAAATAGCCCTCGTGTTGCTTCAAAACGGGACGTTAATATAACTAAACTAAACTAAACCAAGAATAATTTGATCTATACTTTTTTGATAGTCGCGCATATATGCTGATATCTTTAGTTAAAAGAACACGTTATTCATCTCGCAGAAGTTCCTGCGTGTACTTTCACTAAAATTCGAGGGTGAAATCAATAATATATATATATGTTATGATTTCGTTTTCAAAACTTTGGGCTTTTTTTATTTGTTGAAGTCATTACGCCACGGGCAACCATAGAGGAGGAATACATAGAGTGAGCATTCCCATTCAAGCGGTCGAAAAAGTTGTAAGAGTTACTTCGCGTTTATACCCACGGTTAAACCATATTTGGCTTCATATCACCATGAAACACCAACAATCTTGGCGATATCTTCGCCTGCGTAATGCTAATTTCGGAATTTCATTTTTTTTTAACCCAATAAGCAGAACAAACGAATTATTCTAAATTTGTTACAAATACTGCGTTTGTGATTATTCAGGCATCGACTTGCCAATTTTTGCTGCTTTTCTGACTTGAAATTTTTCCGAAGTAATGCAAAAGATTAAAAAAAAAAGTCATGTTCGAAATGTTTTGAACAAATTTTGGTTGAATTGGTTGCTTTAAAATTTTCTCGGTTGCAAGGATTTTTCCCATTCCTTTCTCCTTTTTTTCTCGTGGAAAACTTTAAAAAAAAGATGGAAGAAAAATCTGAAGCCATGCTTATACATTGAAGTTTAAAAGTCAAATTTTTAAAAAAATTACATTTGCCAAAATGGATACGTAAGAAGTATACTGTTCTACTTCTTTATATGCTCATTTCTTCATATTATTGTTATAAAAACGCATTTTATAACTTAAACGCACTATTTAAAGTTCATTTCTAGAAAATGTAATTAATTTAAATTTTGATACCATTCCTACATTTGATAAATATACATATACTACATAGTATGCAATATTATAAGTAGTAAAAATTAACTTTTGATTTCTATGGCCTAGGAAACGTTTTTTTATAAGATGTGAGCCTTGCGAAAGTAACGCGTACATCATTTTAAACATGTTTTGCATTGATGTAACTAATTATAACTAGATTAGGCTGATATGTTAAATTAAACAAATACTCATGCTTTATACAATCTTTTAAACAAAACTAATGAAATAGCTAAAAAGTTATTCATCAATTCTTATTCTAACATGTTGATGCACTTGAATGAAAATATCTCTGTTATTTAAAAAATAAATAATTCATTAAAATATAATTATTATTACGTTTTTAAATTTACCGGAAACGTACAAGTGCATTATTTCCAATTCAAATAAACAAACTTTGCCAATCAAAATTCAACCAAACAGCTACCAAGAGTCACCTACTCACTTGTAATAAATATATTAACAATAATAATTTAAAATAAACGAACTACACAATCTGCATACAATTGACTACAAACAACTTTCTAAACACGGGATATTTGAAAACGAAACGGAAGGCGCCAAAACACTGATCTAAGGCGCCAAACAGAACTTTTGCATAAACCGTAAAACATTTCATTTTGGCATAAAATACAAAATTTTTATGGCTCCAAAAATGTTTTCTATCAGATTGCAGATATTCAAATTGTTCTCAAGAAATCAAATAATACCAAAAAGTGTTCATAAGAGCGAATAAACATTGAATATTCTACGATGCTATGTAATGTTATTCTTTTTAAAAAAGAGTTAAAGAGTAAAAAGGAGCAGATAAGTAAATGCTAACATTCCTGTGATCCTTTAGTTCCTCTCTCATTGCAACAACCATTTTTTTCAATAAATGCGCTGTTGTCGGCGTGTCAATGCGCCTTCCCTATGACAAATCCTATAGTACGTTCTCCGAGTTGAAGATCTATCCGCAAGTCACGTGGTTTTACTCGAGCATCGGTTGGCAACCTCTATGCGCTCTCTATGTGTATTCCTCCTCTATGCGGGCAACGTCGTGAGCGTACTGCTAGTAACTAATATTTTATAATGCAAATGCACGACTCACGCGGTTAACTGTTCATATTCTTATTTAATAGGCATTTTTTCTCATCATCTGTATCAAAATATAAGGCACTTCAATTCGATAATAAACTAATGAATGAATAACGAATTTATTTTTTCTTTACATGAGGTATTTTCTGATGGATTCCACGAAGCATCAACAATATACAAGGACTACATCTAAACGTGAAGCTAATTTTTAAACCGTTAGAAATAAGCATGTACTTCCAGGTGGAAAAAGGCTTTGAAAGACGTGAAAAATTATATTTTAGACATTTTGAGTACATAAAAGTACTGCTAAAAATTACGAATTCTAAATTTTTATACAGTCCCCTGGTCCTAAAAGTCATTATTTGTAGTTCGTATTTTTGTTTAAAATCGTCGTTTAAGAAGCAACACCACCTATCTCAACTTTTTGAGATTTCGAAGAGGAAGAAAATACTCAATTTTTCGCAACCAATAAAGAATATTTCTGAATTACTTTAACATCTGATATAAACATGAGACCGCATATTCTTACCATATGTAAAAAAAATTTAGAAATATTCGTTATTGTTTGCAAAAAAGTTGTTTTTTTTATTTCTCTTTGAAATTTCAAAAAGTTGAGATAGGTGGTGTTGCTTCTTAAATGACGAAATGTTAGTGTGGAGAAATTTTTTTATTAAATATGATTAATAGTACCTTGGTACTGTTTGAAAATTAAGACTTTGCAATTTTTTCAGCAGTACATTTATGCACCCAAAATGCCAAATTTTTTTACGTCATTTAAAGCCCTTTCTTGAATTTCGCTAATCGCTAAAGGTTTAAAAAAATCAGCTATTTGACCACTTTAAGAGTATTCTGTTTTCAAAGCTGTTTTCTGATTAAGGAGCTTCACTAGATGGATTTAGTTTTCCGTTCTCAAACTTATTTCAGTAACCCTTCTATCCTTTTACATCTTCTAGCATTTCTGATGACTATAACGTTAAGAAAGTGGGAGTATAAAACGAGCTCAATTATGATATCGATTGAATCATCTTCTCATTCGTAGCTTATCAGAGCCAAAACTATTTCCACAAAGTGCTCTCCAGAGTTTTAGACAAATGATAGCTCGCCTTAACACTTTTGCCGCAAACTGCTTATTATAATAATAGCAATTAGAGAAAGTTGATCTCGCCGATAAATGGTAGTTACCTTTTAGAGTCATTTCACGATCATGATTTCAGCGATGTAAGGATTCTTTTATAATCATTTTCAAATGATTACTTAGATGCAATTCAATTTAAATCACTCTAACTGATGAGGTATATCTTCTAGTGATAAGCACGCGTGCGATTCTTGAAGAATATTTAGAGTTTCGCGTGACTTAAGAAGGATTACTTTGATTAAATTTTATTTAAAAAAATTGCTATAATTGCGGAAATCGGAATCTGTTAATTGCTGTATTCGTTGCGCCTGAGATTCGTAATTTATTCAAAGTAGTTTCGTAAATTACCTAATGAGTGACTTAATTTTAGAGATACAGGTAAAAGGAATGAAATCAACTCGAAGTGATTTTCTTGTATCTCAAGTCATTAACTTTAGAAATTAGTTCTAAGTGCCACAAAATCCCTTTTCAGTTAACTGTAATTTTGCAGATAATCGTGTGTAATTTTAGGAAGCTCTGAAAATCATACACTTTTACTTTTACCGTATAACGCAAGTGTTTAGTTATGCTTAGATAACTTTTCAAAGCAGGGATGCATCAGAATAAAGCATAACAACGCTTATTGATAGTGTTTAGATAAAGGCCCCAAAATGGATAGCTTTCGGAAATAACTTTTACTTCGATGGTTTTGTGGTTACCATCTGATCAGAACTTTTACTGTACTTTTGAGTTTTCAAAATCTTCCTATTGTTAGAATGGAGTATTCGCACATTACAGCACTAAGTTTCAGAAACCTCACGCCTTTTTAAATAGAATTGATTGGTTGTCGTATTAATGTTTTCTATTCGCTGTTTCATTGTATCATTACGAATCCCCATTGGCTGCCTTTCTATCTTTTCAATCCTCTTGAAAATCTATATATATGGGTGACTTTCATTTTATCTTCACTGTGATTCTGCTTTTCATGTATGCTGCTAAATAAAACCTGCTTTATTCGATCCAAAGGACTCTTTTAACACAGGCATTTTCCTCAAAATGAAGTGGTTATAAATCTAACACTTATGACTGTAAAATATGGTAAAAAAATCGAAGTAGACATCCACCTAAATCTATATTCAAACGGTTTAGCTATTAATTTGCTTTAGAGAACTTCAATTGTATTTATGGCACGTTTCGTTGCACAGTTAATGTTTGTGCCAGTGAAAACTGATATAGACAAATGGTGGAAATATGGACAGCTATGGCTCTTTTCTTGTATCTGAAGTCATTAACTGCAGATGAGTTCCAAGTGCCACAAAATCCATTTTTAGATAACTATAATTTTGCGGATATGAGGCATAATTTTAGAAAGCTATCAAAACCATGCAACTTTGAATTTACTATGGAACCTAGGCATGTATAGTTCTCTTCGGATGACTTCTCGAATAGGGAACACAATAAAATGAAGCAAGAGAATTCTTATTGAAGATGTTTAGAACATCTTCAATAAGAATGTATGAATTTCTGAAAAAAATGCCTAAAACTGCATAAATTTTCGAAACTACTTCCAGTTTGATGGTTTTGATAGTCACCATCGGATCAGAGCTTTTACTGTATAGATAGGTCTCCAACATTTTTGGAGAAGTGTGTGCAATATAATAAACAAAATTGAAGTTCGATGGTTTTGTGATCACCATCTAAATAGGAATTTTATTGTATAATTGGATTTCCAAAAATTTCCGAAGAGCTGCCCAATATGACAAACAAAATCGATGTAGGTTTCCACCTAACCTATATTGAAACAGATTAGCCATAAACTTGCTTAAGACAAATTCAATTGTATTTATGGGATGTTTCTATGCGTGTGGAGGATGGAGAGAGGAAGGATTCTTCGGGTAAAATCGATTTTATCTGATGTCAGCAAATGCAACACCAAACAGCTAAGGTTGGTGCCATTGAAAACTGCTATCAAATTGATTCGAAATGAACTGACAAATTCGCCTCGAATTTACAATCATGTAAATGAGTTTATAGTTATTTATAAACTATAGATTCTTCTTCTATTGAGGAAGATTCGATGTTTCAATATCAGCTTAATAAGTTTGAATTCAGAAAAATCACTTGTTAAATATCATTCATATAAATTATAATTGCAGTTTCGATATTTCATTTCTGAAGAAAATGGTCTGTAAAATCATTAAAATATTTTTGTATTGTAGAAAACGTTCGAAAGAAAATATAGACTCAAAATATAGCACGGGAATATTAACTATTAACTCTAATACAAATAATTACCCCAATACAACGTCTACCCATTCCAGTACAATGATATCGGAAGGTGCACTGCCCGATCAAGATTGCAGTCTATTATAGCTATTTATAGAGCACTGTGTTAGGATTTATTGGTGCTGTACACATCAAGTCTTGGAATTTTTTGAGGCATTTATAGATATAGACTATTTTAACATTATCAACAAGCCAGAAATGTGTAGATAATTGCAGTGAATATTGCAGATTAGTTTTTAAGTACACGAATTTCCGCTTGAGGTGTGAGGGTAACCAATGGGTGTGATACTTCATTTGTCTCCATAAAAACTGACTCCATTAACAATTAACAACTTTTTGAAGTATTAAACAGACAAATCTAAAGTAAAGCTAAAACTGGAACATATACACAATTGACATGCCAACCGATACACTACTGCCGCTGACAGTGGAATGGGAAATGAAACTGAGAAATTGAGTGGAACAGAGCAACTTCAACGGAGATGCCGATGCTTTTATGCAGGTTCATACGTCATTAATTTGCATATTCAGTTTCTTTCTTCCTCGGAGATTGAAACTCTGAACTTCACTAGGCCAGGGGTTTCCGATCTTTTTTCCCTCGGGTACCCCTTGATCAGTCTTTTTATTTTCGCGTACCTGCTACTGTCATATTCCCCCCTCCAACCATCCGTCTATGCACAGAAGTTTTTATCCATCATGGTAATTGCTTAGGTAAGCTTAAGAATCAAATCACCCGAATTAATAACCATTTACAGAACTTATATGTGGTTTTACATTTTATTCCATTTTTTAATAGTATTGGTTCTACGCCAAAACAAATGAAACCAGTATTGTAATAATTTCATATTAACTTATGAGGATAATTCAAAATACACTTCCTTTTTCTTTATTTTTTTTCTTATTTTGAGGGTAGTTCTTAGAAATTGCACAATTTTCACATGAACTTGGGGAACCAAAATTCTGTAATATTTTTAATCCCGTATGTTTTTTTTTTGTGTCCGCCATTATCGACTTTGAGTGCACGTACCTCCAACTGGTCCATAACCGACTTTGAATTCACGTACCTCCAACTGGCTCATTACCGACTTTGAGTTCATTTACCTCCAACTGATCCATTACCAACTTTGAGTTCACGTACCTCCAACTGGTCCATTACCGAATTTGAGTTCACGTTCCTCCAACTGGTCCATTTATCGACTTTGAGTTCACGTACCTCCAACTGGTCCTTCGCGTAACCCCACGGGCACACCTCCCGCAGGTTGGGAACCTCTTAACTAGACGGACACTCTGCGCAGTGAAAGTGGAACGCCACAGTAATAAAAGTATTTATATTTACAGGAGCACAGAGAAAAATACACTAAAGTCAACACAAGATCATTAAAGACACAAGAGAGAGTACTCCCCCGTCTGTTTGTACACAAGTCATGGAATTAGTCAGAAGTCGAAGTGACATGACTGTCAGAACAAGATCTTGTCTCAAGTTAACCCTTTAACTGCGTGTGTGGATTATAAACCTCATATATAAGAAAGTAACCGCGGTTAAAGGGTTAACGATTGCGCAATAACAGTTTATAGACAAGGAACATACAACTTTAGCGAAAGGGTGAGGAAATGATCTTTGAATCCAACAAAATGTCAAAGTTCATAAAAAAATTGAAAACTAAGAGATAAAATATAAATATAGAATGAATTTTTAAAACGACAATTTTTCATCAGCAATCTCTGCATTTAATTACTGAAGGAGAAGAAATATGTTCAGTTTTTTTTCTTCTGAAGTAAAGCCTAGTTTCTCTATAAAATTTTCAAGCAAAGATATTAAAAAGGGGAGCTCATTAGAGATGAACAATATAAAATAAAATGCAATATGCTGTTATAAGCTTATAAAGCTGTTTATAAATATTATCCTGTACTCAAAATACTATCTACATGAAATTGTATAAAACAGAAAATTGAAAGGAAAGAAGAATAAAATTGAACTTTAATGGAAACAATTTGATGCTCAACACGGTTAAATAAGATTTCAGCAGTATAAACATAAATAACAAAAGAAATAACAACCTAACGATTCTCAAAATGATTTATTTACCGTGAAAAAAAGATTACTATTACGCAAACTTTAAGTAGATATTCAAAATATATCATTTGATGTGTTCAATTCAAATAAACTATTTACTGATGGAAAGATTTCAGTAATACAAGTAATTTGTGATTTGGTTTTGAGATTCAAATAATAATTAAGTAAACACTTTAATAGATACGATTGCAATGAAAAGCTTTTTTGGCTCCATTGCATTTAACTCTTTAACAAGGAATTACATTTTCTTGCCGTTAAGGGATAAGCATACGACTGCCTGAAACTTCCCGAACCGTTATTAAAGGGTTAATATTGTTACAAACATGGAAAGTCGCTTCTCAGCAATGTGAGTCTTATGGTTGGGAAGAGAGTTTTACAGGGGTAAGTATGAGATGATGGACAGTAGCCACGCCTGGACCCCTGACCTTGGCGACGAAATATGGGATCTGAAAGGTGCTGGAATCTTCTTGATATCTCTATTAGGAGAGAAGATACGCCACGAATGTGCTAGATCATTCCATGTGACGTCACGGCCTACCGGGGAAACTATATAAGGAGAGCGCTTGGACGACGGATCTGTGTTGTTCGACTGGAATCGCCTTGGAGCGCGAATGTCTTTGGAGTTCGTCCGCAGTGCGAGCTAGGAAGCTGGTGAGCTGAGCGCTATTGAAAGTGCAGTTATTGTCGTTACTGGTTATTTGCTGACTGTTTGTGTTGTTAGATAACAAAGTGCTGAACTGTTATTATCTGTTTACGTTGCTAATCCGTGCAAGAACTATTGTTTCCTGCACCTGTGCTACGTGTTTTCCTGCATATTTGTGAGTAAACCTTCATTCTCCATTATCCTGCGAGTTGGACTGTTTACACCATACACCCACAGTAAGACTTTTGCAACAATATACTTAATTTTAGAAGACTGGGAAGTATAAAGAAATCAAATAGTTTGTATCAATATTTCAGAACAATTGGTATATTCGTTTGAAAAGAGAAAATAAGTAGAAAAGTTCATCGAGACACCTGAATTAGTAATGGAATATGTTTTCCGTGTACAAGCTTTGAATTATCATTGCATATGAAAGCGCTGTAGGTTGAATATGAATGTTGATGAAACAGATGAATGTTTCATTAAAGATAAAACACTTTCGGATTTAATTTCTGCTTGAAAAAATGCGTTGAAAACAGTCATTACTTTTAATTTCTCTTATGAAAACAAAAAACCTTATTTAAAATATCAACGAGAAAAAATATCTCTTTCATTCAAACGACATTCTTTGTCAGTGACTGTTCATTTACCAATATTTAATAATAAATAAATGCATCCTTGAAAAGAAATGAATTTCTTTGATGTTTAACATCTGGAAATGAAATGAATATTAATCAAGGAACTTTACTGAAGTATCCTCTTCCGTCGTTTTTAAAAATTTGAAACAAGTAATTAAAATATCGCAATAAAAATATTTTCGTTCAACTTTTTAAGTTCCGAAATAATTTATTTATCGGCAATAATAAATTTCAATGACTTAGGATATATGTATTGAAATTAATTTTAGTTGTTTATTTTTTGATGGGAAATGAAAACTTCCAGAATATCATTTTAATGAAATATCATAATCGAAAGCGAAACCTTGAAGAAACTAATAAATTTCGTAATCCAGAATTTTATTTATTTCATATGCTTCCTCAAAATAATCATACATATAATTTCATTTTGTATTGACGCTTCATGGCTTTAAATTAATCGAAAATTTATTTGCGTAGTTATATTAAATACTACTTAATTTTTATTTGTATTACTTTACAGCTTATTAACATTAAAGAATTGAGACTTTTATTCTCTTAACAAAATGAATCCAACCATAAAAAAAACTAGCCGCCTTTGGCTACCAGCTAAACGGTCGTAAAATTAATAGCTTGTAGCTATACTTGTGAAGTGGCGAAATAAACTGTCTAATTGTTGCGACTCTGTCACAATTTTCCGATATTTCTCAAAAATGGAGGGCGGTGGGTGGCAGAATATTATTAATGACACATTTACGGGTCATAAGCTTTCATGTTAAATACAGAACGGCGAAATAGGTACAGTTGTTGAGGCTGAGGGACTTTGTGAAGGTTTTTGCGTACGGAAATTGCACAGTGAAGAAATGGTTCTCTCGAAAATGGAGGGTGTTGGGGGGGGGCCGGGGACCGTTGATGACGTATCTGTGTTTCATTGGTGAAATTGGCGGAATCTATACTGCATTTGTATGGGTGGATGGAGACTCGTTCTTTGGTTTCGCCAATTGTTTTAAATGTAGACAAGTAGACTGGCATATGAAATTCTAGACGAATTGTATTTTAATATGAAATAAATGAAAATAATTTTTAGATCAAACTCTTTTAATAATGCACTAAAATTGATGGTATATATATTTTTGATATATTTTACTGTTTAGTATTTAATTTAAAGTTTATTAGTATAAGTATTATGTAATTTTGACATAAATATTTCCTCAAATTCATTGATTGATGACACCGCGTGTATGAAATCAAAATTTAATTAAATCAAAAGATTAAATGATAATTAATGTCTGAAAATATTAAAATAATGTATTTCCACCAAAACATACAAGTATTCAAAATTTCACAACTCTAGCACTTCAAGAATCGAATGAAATATCGATAAAAATTCCAACTTTGCAAACACGAAAAAAGCCTCAAATTTTTCTAGCATATGAAATGTTTAGTTAGCATCGCTGAAAAAAGATGAATTTTTCATGAAACGGAACCATTAAAACGGCCACCGTCTTTAAACGGAGTCAAAGAATAAAAATCTTCACACGTGCGTCGTTTTCAAACATTCCGAAAAATCGAAAACCGATTTTGAAGAAAATCGAACACGAATCGTTTCGTCGTGTCTGCTTAACAAACAAATCTGTAGACAAACAGAAGAAATACCGAATGGTCTACCTAATTTCTCTCGGTCAGTAATAAGGTTAGCATCATTATTCACTAAATAAACAAAACAAAACAAAAAAAAAGAATATGATAGAGACCCACTATCTGTTAAGGCTCCAATTTCCTTCCTGAAATCAATCTCTAAGGAAAAAAAATGATGGAGGACTGGCAGTCAGACTGGGAAGATGAAGATACGGGGAGGTCCACATTTAACATCCTGCCAAGAGTCTCGACTCAACTCTGCTACTGGAAAAGGGAAGAAATCCTGTTTTTTACGGGATAGAGCCCATTTCCCTCGTACTTGTTAGGTTTAACCTTGCCTCGACAGCAAATTGCCCATGTGGGAACACAAACGGCACTCCTTTGCATTCTGCGACAGAGTGCATTCTGACTGCATCCTTCCACATGACTAAACCGGCGCAGCAACATGATCTAATCTGGTTCCGCAAGGTCGCTTCCAAACAAAGGCTCCCGGCTTAAAATCAAACGATTGCTACACCGTCTTAATGATTTTCAAGGGCTTTTTCGAATAAATCCATGATCATCTTTCACTTCGAGCCTTTTCAATTACCTGCAAGCCGACATGGGGAATTTTTTGCGCCCTCTTCGTCGAAGTGACAGCGCACCTGAACTATTCTCCGCTTCCACACAGAAGAACTTCCACTTTATGAACAAAAGAACAATGAACAGAACAGACACACATGCGCTTTAACACTTTCATTTTAGTTTGTTTTTGTGGACTTCTTTATTTGATTATTTTTTTCTCTCTTTTTTGTTGATATTGTACATTTCATACCCATATTTCTTTCCTTTTTACAGTTTTTGTTTGTATATGATTTTATATGATACTCCCCTTTGTTTCTTGTATATTATCTCAGATTTTTAGATTTGTATTTTTGTGTCCGTTCCCATCTCTTTCGCCGTTATTAGCTAGACAGTTAAGGAGCGTCTTCCGATGTCTCTTCCACTTGTTGTCCGCCACACTGTTTAAATAACCAAAAGGTTATAGTCGCAGGGGCATTAAGTGGTGTTCTGTTCTGTTATGACAAGTGTCTCAACACAGATGGCAAGCATGCTTAAATGCAGTCCAAGGTATATGCCTTAGTTAAAAACAAAATGCTTTGTAGCATTACATTTTGTGTTTTCTTTAATTACCCAACCTCTTACTTTATGTTTACCTGAATTAACAATAAAATGGATACATATTAAAAAAATCATTAATAATTAAATAATTTTTTTTCTGTAGTTAATTTTAATTTCTTCAATGCGATGTCAGCACAATAAGTTATCCAAATATTTTCATCAGTTGTGATGATACAGATTTCAGTCCCCGAGTCGTTCGGACCTAGAGGAAATATTTGTCTATACTTATAAAAGGCAATGTTTGTGTGTACGTGTGTGCGCGCGATGTCCAGACGAATCTGTAGCACTTACAGCAATGCAATTTAGCACACAGGTAGTCGTAATGGTGACTCAATGCACCTCGAAGCCCGAATTTAAAAAAATTTATCTAGAATTTTTTTATTTTATGTTTTTTATTTTATTTTATGTTTCGGGCGATTTTTCGCATTAATTTCTCAATAGTATGATTTTAGATAATTGTGCGAAAAATAGATTCACCATCGGAAAGAGCAATCAATCTCCGTTCTAATGAAGTTAGTTTCGTACGTCTAACGTAATGTACTAAATTTCGTGAATTTTTTGAAAAATCGTCACTTTTATGGTAATTTTCAGTTCAGATTTCATAAAATTCTCGCATCCGACGTTCTAACAACGCTATTAATTAAAATTTTTTCAACTTATGACTGGAACGTTTCTGCCAGATTTAAAACTAGAACGGTTAAAATATTTTTTTCCGTTTTTTTAAAATCAATTTTTTCCTGGTCAGTTCAAAGATATTTTTCTCTAGCAAACATTCTCCCGCGGAAGTTTCTTCGGAGTCTTTCCAACATGCATTATTGCAATTTCATTGGCTGACGGTGCAGAGAGCAGGATACGTCATAACCTTCAATTGAATGACTTTGATTATTATTTTCGGCAGTGTTTTAACGTGTTTATTTGTCTCGCATATTTTGCTCGCTGTGTAATAATCATTTTCATGTTGCAATTTTTCAATAATGTTTCGGATTAACGTACACTGTACTATTTTTCTACTGTTAAAATGTCATTTTTGCGAAGAAAAATAAGCGGGGAATTCAATAATATGTATCTTTCGTTTTGATTTTATTTTCAAAACTGTTTCGTGTCATTGTGTTCATTTTTTTCATTTTGTTGAAGTCCTGATTCCACGGGCAACGCCGTGTGCGTACTACTAGTAGCACACATACGTCAAAGGAATTGTGTGACAGATACGGAACCTGGAGAAATGATTTTCCTGTGTAGAATGTCAGATGGATGAAAGGGAATTTCTCACATATCCAGGCTTGCCAAACACAGCATCTATCCCTGAGGCTAGTTGGTTTCGGCTCAAAATTTTACTCTTCTGATTTTTTTTCAGCATGAAAATTTTAGTGTAAAGCGTTCTATTCTGTTCAGTCTAGTTTGTATTCAAACATTTGATGCATTGTATTCATTCTGCAAACATTCTGCCGATATGTATTCAAACATTTGAATGGCATGCTTGATTTGATTTGTTTGATTAAGGTATCCGATTAGGTTGAAAAAGCGATTTTCGAAGAAAAAATTCAAAAACTTTGTTATGATCTAAAAATAAAGCCACAACTTTTAAGTTTCTAAAAGAGTCCTTGCTTTTATTCTTATACCTTGAATATTTAATTCTTTGATATTTATTTGAACTAATGTATTAATATATTTTTTAAATGCCTTTTCTGTAAAAATTAAAATTTCACTAAAATTGGTCCACGAAAAACGTGATATCTCCAAAACAAATCATTAAAACTCATTGAAATTTGATACACATGTTTCAAAAACCATTGAGGGTGTAATAGATCACAGATTTTATGATAGCTTTATTTAATCATGTTGTACAGTCACTTTCAGTTCGAAAGATAGGATAATTTTGGAGAAAAATCAATGAGGCGAACTTAGAATGTTCATAAATATTTGTTTATTAAAATAAATTTTATGTTGCGGTCTATTACATTCTGGGTAGTTTGAAAAAATACGCATACGGAGTTAAAATTAAATATATCCCATATTTTTCAATTATGCTGTTTTTCTTAACATTGAAACTTTTATTAAAATTCTTGAAAAAAATTATTATTTCCAAAAACTATTGATGATATATGAATTTTTATTTCTAATTCTGACTAAGCCTTTTTTTTATTTACCTCTGCAAGTCTTTTTTGTGTATAGTTTTCTAAAAATTTTTCTCCGAACCTAGTAGGGTACCTTAACTGAAATAAGAGGATCGTTATTAAAAATCGCAAAAGGAAAAGAAGAAAATTACATTTAGTTTAATGCCACACGCGACAAAAATCGTCATATAATTAGCTGGCTCAATTTCTCCTTCCACTTAGCAAATAGAGGTAATCGCAGTATAAAAGTATATTCTATGTCACAGTCATAGAATCGGCCAAAGTCTTTGTGCAACACGGTAATCCTAAACACCGTTTCACTGCAATAATGTTCAAGAATTAGAAAAATACTCGAAACGCAAGAAAAGCAATGAATAAAGAAAATTTACTGTGAATGTTATTTGGAATTTACAAATATAATTCAAATGGTTGCAAAGACGTTACGTGACCAAACGTTCTTAACTGGCACTGAAGAATCTTCTAAAATTGGTCAAAATCATCTTTTGAACTTTCAGTTTGCCACTATTTTTTTGATATCACATTTTGGTGTTTTCCCGCTATAACTTCGGAAAATATAACTGAATTAAAATGAACTTAACGGCATTTTAAAATAAATAAAATTATATTTCAAAGATTCCACCTTGATCGCCGCGCTTTTTTTCCTCCAACTTCCGCTTTAAAAAATGCGTTTTTAATAACAGCCGTGTTAGCTTGCACACGAGTATATAAAAATGTAATATTCTCTCTGAATATAATGGCAATCGTATGCAATACGCACCATGCAGAAATCGTATGTGAAAATTTACTTGGACATGAATGACGACGCTTAGATAAATAAATGGAGTAATTTAAAATTTATATATCCATTCAAAGGGAATATGAACTCGAATGCTCTAAAATTTTAAATTTTTTTGAGGCTTCATAACTCAGTGAAGAAAATCGATTATACAGGGTGTTCAAAAAGTCTTTACAGACATTAATGAGAGGTCGAGCATACAGAAACAAGTAATTTTTTCAATAGAACATGGGGTTGGAAACGAAAGGAATACCGCTACGAAGGCTCCTTATCAGCGAATTAAATATCAGAAAAGCATACACCAGTAATGTACAACACAGATTGAGTGGAATACAAATTTACAATAATACAACAACTCAGTTGCATGAGTATCAACATTACAAGTCATACGCGGCATGACAAATACACTAATGGCAAGTAGGACGCAATATCAGCAACAAACCTTTGGAAAACTTAAAGTAAGTGTTCAAAGGACTTTCCGTCTGAGTCTATGCGCGCTTCGCATGTTGCTATTCATGCAACTAGGTTGCCATAATTTTGTGAATTTATGTTCCGTGAAATCTGTGTTGCACATTTCATCTGATGAATCCTTTTCTTTTACTTAATTCAATGACAAATAGCTCCCCTTTTGCATTTGCGCCCCCAACGTTCTGTTGCGAAAATGAGTTGTTTCTGTAGCTTGACCTACTCTTAAAGTTTGTAAATGACCTTTTATTCAGTGGCGGCTCGTTTATAAGAGCTGCAGAGCTGCAGTCCCCTTGAAATTATTTTAAGAGATTGTATTTTAGTTTTTATTCTAATTGGCTTACTTTTCCACTCTGAGAATTCAGTGATCAACGAAAATGGTAAAAATAATAAAAAAAATGTAAAAGGAAGGAGCAAAATCAATCAAGAATTAAGAGAGAAACAAACCAGAGCTGCAGAAAGTTTTGCTCCTCCTCAGGATCCGAAATTAACGGAATGATCAACGCGAAGCGGGAGAAAAGCAACCATTTCTCCGCTTGAAATTACATTCATTTGAGCTCCATTTTCCCAGCTCACGATTGGCTTGACTTCCTCATTTGGCTTTTTCTCGCTTTTTCTCAGTAGTTCAGTCGTTAAGTCGTTTTTTTTAAATCCAATTTTGGAGGAGTTGTAATTTTTTGCTTTTTTATGTTTTTTCGGGTGCTGATTACGAATCTGAGGTTTGCCACAAATAATTTTTGTTAGAATTTAAGTTATAGCCAAAAAACATGGAAAATTTTTAACCCCAATTTTTTTTTTTTTTGCTTATAGCTAGCTCAAAAACTTTAAATTTTTAGTATATCATCATTATATGCCAAAATAATCAACACAAAAATAACTAAAACTTAGGTCTATACAACTTTTACAGCACTGCTTGTTTCTGAGCTCACGATCTCAGGAGCTTTTGGAAGATTTCCTATTACCATTGATTTATTTGGTTCAAAATTTGATACAGATTTCAATTTGAAAATAAGGACAACATATTTCAACATGTCACATTGATTCAATTCCGTTTAGTTAACATCCGTTATCTTATGCTGCTCATTTATTGCCTGATACACTTCCTTCTTATTTTTGAATCCATCAACTCACCACGTTTATTTCTCGTTTCAAACATATGATAAAATAATAATTACTTTTCTAGGATAAACACTAGATTTTGCACCTAATGATCTTGTAAAAAATGTGGGCTTTTTTATGTACAAAACCAGGTTTTACATCTCTGCTACATTCTGAGTATTATTAACACAACATAAATTGCATAGAAAAAGTTTCAATGTTGCCAAGCGTCACAAATGAATATATATGAAGCAAAGTTACAAAACCTCCAATTGAAGGACGGTATAAAGTTACATTTAGGCAGTAAAAAAAAGTTTGAGATAAAAAGTATTTCAAGAAAATAACATTCTTATGCTTATGTTCAGCAAAGCGTGCGTCGTTATCTACAAATTCTACGGAATTTTATTCTTGTCAATAAAAAAAAAAGAGTTTTTCGAATAAAAGCGATCTAGCGTAAAACATCTTTACCAGAGATTTCGAGACTTCGGAAAGTTAAAAACAACACTTTTGTGAATGATATTTGATTTATACTGTCAAATTATATCCTCTGAAAGAAAGTTCGTGGAAAAAGTAAAATTAATGAACGTTTGGGCGTTAATTCGACTCGGTAATCACAATGTTTCCGCGTTGGAGTCTGAATATTTCGATCGAAAATGGCGAAAAGTTTTAAAGAAGAATAAAAAAAAATGAATTCAAGAACTGCGATAGCTAGCTAGAACTTAATTAAATTTCAACGCAGAGACGTTGCCAACAATGGTAAAAAATAAACTTTAAAAAGTCATTGCGAGTGTTTTCTAGTTAAAATAATTAACTTTTCAAAATCTTTCGATTGTTTGATTTCAAATTCGCAGCTATTCGACAGGAGCTTTAATTAATTAAGAATCTATAGCAGCCATTAAATTTTGAATCTTGCGTTCAGATCATCAAAAGAATTTTCAGAAAAATGGCAATGAATTTGTTC
>BGPR01013829.1:0-40705 GCA_013235015.1 Araneus ventricosus | reverse complement strand
AGATAATAGCAAAACATAAAGTGTAGGAGAAACTGACTCTGCAGAAACTGGATTTCAAATCTGCAGTTTTCTCTCTAATTACTTAAACACTTTTATGTCTCTATCCATTTACAAAACGTTCTACGATCTTTTAAAGGAATTATAGACTTTAAAAATTGTTCTCTTATGATCACTAAAGGCACGAGATAAGAAATACTTAAATAATGGAAATAATTCAGAAGGAATAAAATTTTTATTTTTGACATCGTATAAATCAAAATATTCGGAATATAGACCATATCTTATTATTTTAATAGGAAATAGGAAGGAACCAGAGAAAATTTTCGAGTTACGAATTTGAGCTAAAAACTTTGCAATTAGGCATTACAGTAAAAGATTCTTTAAAATAATTTCCAGGAATTGAAAAATTATCCAAGGGTTATTTTTAAGGATCCGAGGAAGATGACATCAATATTATTATCACAGTACATGTCAGCAAAAGTTTAAAAATTAGTATATGCAACAATCAGTTTCGATTTATTATTATTATTATTTTGGTTTTTTTTCATTAGTTAACTTTTTCCACGAGAAGTTTTTATGTCTAACAGCACAGTAACTTTCTCGAATAATAATTATTTTTTAAATACTTACCTCAATAATTACAACGCTTTCTAATAATCACAGAAAATTGCTTGCTAATTCGTAAAATCTCTTTTCAACTGTACTGTATTAGAGAAAGAATTCTAAAACTTTTCGTGTTCTATGGAAATATTATACATAATTATACATACTCTCGTTAAAACTTTGTCTCTGTAAAGTGAATGTACTGAAATAAAATGAAGATATAAATGTACCACGAAATATTGATACAATAATTAGAAAACTTACTATGATTCATGAACAAATTTATTCTGTATTTTCAGTGTTTGAAACTTTTTTTTGTCATTTCCAGTAAAGAGAAATAATTAGTTAAGGAATCGATAAATAGTAGAATAGTATTCAAAGTTTTTTCAGAAGAATAAGAATTTTTATATGCTTGAATTGCAAATACTTCTAAATTCAGTGAAAAATGCTTGTTTTTAGTAAATATTTCAAACGTAGCATTTACATTATGAAATGTTCTACCTTCAAATTTCAAAGTTGTTCGTCTCATTCTGAACCATGCGAAATTGAAGATGGATATACTCAAACGAACATGAATAATGAACATTTGGATTAATTAATGTTACTCGTTTCTTTAAAATACATGGTGAGAGATATGCTAGGCATTCGCGATGTTGTGAACAAATGGTCTCAATTAAAGTTCTGTAAAATAAAGTTTAGACCAAATTTTGATTTAAAGAAAACATCCATAAGATTTATTTATTTTTCATAAAAAATTTCTATCTTGATATAAATTATTGTATTTATTTTATTCATGAAATTTGTTTTATTTATATATTATTAATTCTTTGTCCTGTTTCCTCACTATTTTCTTATCTCTTTGATCTTGCATGCAATACAATCTTCCAAGTTTCAGTTAAAAATAAGGTTAATAGAAAATGCGTATTTCACTTCTCAATGAGCAGGCTTGCATATGAAAATATTGCATATGAAATCATCAGTAAAGTCGGCGTGTTGTCTCATATTATTGTAGAAAAAGATTTTTTATGCCGTCTTAAAATTTAAAAAAAGTTCTTTTCAATGATACTAATTTAATCATCGTACATTTTCTTTCCTTAATTTTGACAATTTTTTCAGTATTTTTTTATATAGCATTTTTAACAACACATTTCACTGCAGTAAAATTAAAACGGTTCATTGCTTCTACAGATAATTCAATCGCTTTGTTTTCTTTAATTACAGAAAGCTATAAAATGTAGATTCTGTTTATTTTTTCATATTCTTTGCAATCATAAATAATATATATATATAATCTATAAACGAACTCCTCATTTTAATGTTAGTACCACATTCGCATTTTTCATGAAGCGAATGTTTCTAAGTATCAAACGAACGAAAGCGTTTCAAGCCGTACTATTGACCTCACAACCACAAGATAATTTGGTGAGGGGAAACTCCCCATGGCACTTCTATAGACCTGTGTGTTAAGCAGAAGTCTGGGAGACGTCTGAATGCGTTACAACTCTTGCGCCTTCCTTGGGAGGAGACGTGGAGTGTTTCGTGACCCCCTCTGGCTTTAAGGGTTACCGAAGGAACTTCAACCAATCACAGATTTCTAAGCACATTATTATTCGCGCCGAATGATGCAGGATAACGAGTGAGATATTCCACAACATTATTCTTAAAATATTGGCCTTTTTTCTTGTGCTATTAGGGTATGAAGCATTTATAATTGAAACCATTTTTTATCCGAAATTTGAGAGTCAAAACTTATTAATATTTCTCAGAATCACAACTCAACAAAAAGTAGAAACATCTGTATAATTTTCAACACAATTTTGGGAGCGAGAATTTCAGTAAGCATGGTAAATTGACCAGGCGACGAATTCGAAAGCTTGTAAAATCTTATCGCAACATAACATGTGATACAATGGCGCTAACGAGTGCCAATTTCGTTGCATTCTTCAAACATTTGGTCACCATTGACCGGGTTGACAATGAACGGTCATCATTGAAGTAGAGGACTAACACGGTGTTAAACTTATAATTAAGTTTATCTGACTCCTACTTAATTACTTAATATCGTAGCCCTAACCATCACCACGTGTCGTTATGCTTAAATGAAGACACAACTTTGTTGATTAGACCTGTATTGACGGCTATTTACATTGTATACATCATAAACTGCACCGAAATCATATCGACAGTATATTATTCAACATATCAAATCGTAAGAACATGACAGGATGACTCTCATAAACATTTCGTTGGTTCTGGATATTGTCTAATGGCGATAAAGCCATGAAAAACTATACGAGAGCTGGCTTTGTTGTATTCCCGTCGCTCGAGATACCAGAGTCAGTAATGGCAGTTTCGCAGTACAGGCCGGGAAAGTCTCCTCGGGTAAGGCGACAGCACCGCCATGTACTGAGGATCCCTGGAAGGAAGACCTGGAAGATAAGAATCCTGTTAAAAGAGACACTGCAATTTATTTTCCATCGCCGGCACAGCCTTCCCAGAGGGCGTAAGACACTGACCCGGATGGTGGGGAGTACAAAACTGAAAGAAAAACATTAAATGAAATTACAGAATATCGAAACAAAACTGAATAACACTGCATGTGTGAAAAGAAACAACGAAAGAATATTTTTGAACAATTAAACAGAAGACAAGTGACAAAACAGTTCATAAAACGACATCAAATAGTAAAACAGGAAACAAATGACAAATAAAAATTTTAAAAAGACTTAGGATATTAAGCACTTTAGAGCATGTGTGACAATTCATTTGAAAACATTTAACATTTTATATTCTAAGAAGAAATGAAAAAAACCACACGCACAAATTTTAAGAGACTTTGGTATGTTTTTTGATAAAGTTTAAACAGCCAGAAGTAAAAAATAATAAATACTTTACTTTTATTAGATAAAAAAGTGTGTTTTTAAAACATATGTAAAACATAGAACATTTTAACTACCTTTTAACCTACTGCGCTTGATATGGGAATATTGATTAGTTTTTTCCAGAATTGAAAAGAGATTTGATGCAGAATGCTTAGGCAGAATGTTGCCCTCCCATGAAGTAATTTTTATAAAGGGATATCTGTGAATTCATTCCTTTTGGATACTTTTTTCATGAACACCAAGTGTTAAGTCTGCGAGAAGTCGAGGCTGTAAGACCAAGTGGTCCCAAACATCACCAGACTAGCTACCGGTGGATTTGTGAAGAGTCAACTCGGAAACTTGAAATCGACCTATTTATATGCAATTCTTCATATAGCGCCTAAATCTGCAGACTATGTACATGGAATCCACCCAGATGTGGGCGACTCAGCCATCACAGAATTTCTATTCTCCTTACTTCCGCCATATTATGTAGTCATGTTAAATAATAATTCCTTAAATATTTCTATTTAATAGAAAATTATCCTTTTTTGTTGTCCTCCGCCCTCAATTTATGACTTATAGAAAAGAATTTTATTATTTTCTTATAAAAAATGTATTTGAATTTATTTTGTGTGAATGAAGCAAGAGAAACTGTACTTTTATTATAGGGTTTGGTGTTTTCTAAGAATATAACTAATACAACGGCATTCAGTTAGTTGTATCTTACTTTGAAGTCTTTTTGGCATTGTTTAGCGAAAGGAAAAATACAGGATGACTTTGACCCTTTTTCGAGACACAGTGTTCATCATTATGCCCATTACTACATTACTGCACTTGGTACGCAGTGTGGTGGGTTTAGAGACCTAGAGTACAGCACATTTTTTTTTAATTTTTTGCTCCACCAAAACCCTCTTTTAAGTAAATTACACTTATTTGATAAACCTGATATGTAATCCAAATATTTCATAAACATATAACAAAAATTAAAATGTATTTTAATAATGATTGAAATTCCAAATTTCTTTAAAAATTTAATTCACCGACTCTTGATTTTATGGTTTTTTTTTCACGTTCATATTTGTAATAAGACAATAATTTTTCATTTTAAGAATGCCGATAAAACTGAGTTTAAACTCTTATTTTACTTTTTAATTATTGCCAGTTATCTTTAGTTTTCAAAACTTTTTACTTTTTTTTCACACCCGACCACTAATTGATGTTCATGTAGGCTAAATTGGAATATAGGTTGCAATCAAACACTTTGCATGTTTGCTCTAATGTGTTCGAAATAGGATGCATAATTTCTACTAGCAACGTCTTGCAAAAGCTCACGATTTGAATATACTTCCAAGTGACATTCCAGCATTTATCGTCCAATCAGATTGTCCTGCATAATTAATGTAGACTGCAATTAAGCAGAGCTGGAATGCTCGATAGTGTTTGTGTGTGTACGGGGAGCTCTAAGGAACAGAACAGAACGCGTGGTAAGGTGAGCAAGCTGGGAATCACTTCAGAATAAAATATTATTTACATTTAGACTGTAAACTTAGTTTATCTTGGCATCTTTTCAAATAAAAAGTTTTGTAATTTTAAAGAACATGTCTTCAGTTTTTAGAGGAGTGGGGAGAATATTTTCTGCATAGGAAAAATTTGACATGGATTTTATGATGACAACATTTAAATTTGCAGAAATTATATTCTTCATCATTTTCCCGAAATCAATTTGGTTAAAGACAGTGGTGAAGGGAGGTTGAATTTCACCCGGCGAGTAATATATTTTCGCCTCAATCATCATCAGTGATTTATCAAGGGTAAATGACACCAGGGGCTTAGCTTTATTTTTTCGCCGCCTCACGATATTTCACTTTAAAAAGTGACATTAATACACTAACCTTTTTTCTCCTAAAAGCGGTGTAAGGGTAATTAGGGAGTGAAAAACTTCCTCACTCTTTCAAAAACATCGTCTGAGATCGTTGGTCCTCCAGCACCTTTGTTACGATGCAAATTTCCTGTTCCCTTAATTTGCTCATACTAACGCTTGATGGATTTTTTACTTGGAGACGGACATTTCGGTACTCTTACCGAAAATGTTTTCAGACAGATACAATTGATTTGCTTTCGTGAGACCAGAGACGTAACCGACATGCTTTCTGCTGCATGGTAGCCATTTTGATAAGCCCTCTGCAGCAGATTTAGAGCGCCGTAATAGCGTGTTGCCTATCTGAAAAAAAAACAAATGTTTAAACTAATATCTCATTAAAAAACACAGTTCCTACATTATATCGTTTTATAATAATTTTGGAAATGATTCCAATAATTTATGACCATTCTGATTAATAAATCTAATCAAAATAAGTTATCCGGAATATACAAATGCAATAATAAATTTTCCATTTATCCATACCAAAGATCCAACATGGTGTCATTTATAATCGTTTCCGTCGGAAATGGGGGCACTTGAATCAGTGAATTCCAATTTCCAAAAATAAGGGCGTTGCTATCTTTCTTCACACGGAAGCTTGATTTCTCAGTATTTCCACCTCCTTAGTTACAGACAAGTTAAGAAACTTGCATTGTGTGTGTGTGTGTGACTTGTCTTACTAATGATACATTTTTGCCAAACCTGTAGATATGGCGAAACGTGAGCAGGTTTTTTAATGTCTTTAACAGAACCAAATTTCCATTGCTGACGTTGTTGTACTGAGCGGATTCATCTCCTATCAATTTGCTTGCTTCCGTTAGCAATCAGAAGTGCAAAAAGTACTATGACTTTTCTTCACTTCCATTGCCGCTGTTATTTTTCTGCTGTATCGCAAAATACTAATAACCCAATCTTAGAACTTTTATCGTTTGCAATATTGTAATATTCAGGTTTTCATACCGCATCCGTAGGAAATGACAATAGTTCTAAATTGATACTACCAATTATTACCAGCCAGGATATAAAAATCCTAGATTCATATTAAAGGAACATTTCCCTAAAGAGTCATTATTTAATTTGACAAAATTTCTATATTTTGCATAGGAATTTCTGCAATATTAAAAGTGGTAATGCTTTGTTTACTAATTTTTAAATCTTGATTCCTAGCTACAGCAAAGATGATTTCTCATTTTAATTCGAAACTTATTTATTCTCGCTTGTAAAGCTAAATAAATAAATAATTTTTTTTTCCAATTCTAAATATAGGATAGGCAAAAAAATCCGTAGAAATTTCAAGAAACCATGAAAAACAAGCGGATTTTAAACTGGAGTGCAGAGTAAGCACTTCAAACATATTGGGGGATTTTTTTCATTTTTTGGGGAGGAAAAAGGAGTGGGATACGAAACTTGCTGTTATGATATGACAAAGTTTATTTTCTCTCATCTGCACATCATTCTGATAGTTTTGTCTATAAGAATTTAAATCGATGCAACTTTCAGTGGCGGATAGAAAAGAAACCACTCAGTATTTTTCTGCTGTCGTTTATCGTATACCGAAACAAAAGGAACCCTTTTAAAGAAAAGAACGTATACTAAAAGATTTAACAATTAAATGATCCATAAGAGACATTTACATAAATACAATTGTACTAATTAGAAACAAAAGCTTTTCTGATGAAAAAATACCCAAACAAATGAAAAATAATAATAAAATTTCTGCCGGGCGTGCATGCACGAAGGAGGCGAAACATGGAGGAAGCCGTGGCCGCCCTTAAAAAACAAAAGTTGTGCGTGGGGCTCGTTTCCCCTTCGAATGTTGGAAACTTTCACTTTTTTTCATCCAAAAATGCGGCTTTGAACATGCAAACACGATGAAAACCTCAAATTCTACAAAATTGGTCTCAGAGCTATTTTGGGTCGGACCACGTAATTTTGAACCTCGGTCGGATGAAAATGATAGCAGCTGAACTGAAGCCTCTCTCGCCAAATTTCCGCACCACACCAGCGCGAAAAGAAGGTTTTACTCACGGCGTAAGTTTTAACGTGCATCAGGCCCACATACATGACTGATCTTCAGTGGCATAGGATTAAGAACATGGAACAGGTAAGGAAAATTTTTCTTCTAGATCATTTTTGGCAGTGATTTTTAACCAGTATAAAAGTATGAAATATTACCTCAATAATTTTATATGTATGTTTTTCTTGAAGGTCAAAACTTTAAAAAACTTGTGGATTGAAAATATAAGAAAAAAATCTGCAAAAATCGTTCTTTTTTTTAAATTTAGTAAAAAATATCTAACATTAAATCAAACGTGCAAGAAAGGCATAAGGTACATTTTAAATTACTCTTGAATAACAAATCGTCTTTATTTGGAATTAAAATATTCAAAAGAATTTATATAAAAGTAACTTGTATAAATATAGACACCATTGTGCTTTCTTATTTTTAGGATTATGAGGAAATATGGGTTAATGCGCATGAATTGTACGGGACATATAATGAGGTGGTTAAATGAAGCTTGAATGATTAGATTATTTTCAACAGCCGTTCTTTAGATCGCACCCACGATCGGCTGGAAAGCCAGAAAATTTGGGCAGTTCAAAAAGTTTACGCGATGGGTGTGAGGGAGAAGAAAATTACATAATCAGCATGGTCTGAAGAACAAACGGGAATGTAATAAGCTGCTGAGACGAAACACATATAACTGGATTACTTAAAAAATAGGTTTTTCTACATCACTTCGACGATTGTCTGGCGAGCCAAAAATACTGAAAGGAAAAAGCTGTTCAATTTGAAACCCATTGTGCTGCCTCTTCGTAGCTACAAACATAATGCAAGTGTGCTTCAGAAACGTTTTAAAAGGAAAGAACACACAACTGGACAGTGGGAGAAAAAAAATGCTTATTGAAGCACTGCATCACTTTTATACACGTAATAGCACATCACAATTCTTTCCTTTACACGTGGTTTGTTCCTGCATTTTGGACTAATGGCATTTCGACTGCGAAGCTCTGACGCGCTTCTTTCGCAGATATTTGGTGGGATCAGTTCTTGCTCTTTATTCTAGGTGCAATCTTATTGGTTTACTTACATTGCTGATTGCTAGCCCGTACATGTAATGCATGTCTCTATTTTCTTGATTCGTGAAAGCATCCATTTCAATAGAAATCTACAGCAAAAATGATGGCGGTTGTTAGGAAAAGAGCTTTTACATCGTTTGTTGGAAAACATCCTATAATATGCACTTCAATTAATAATATTTCAATGATACATAGTATTGTGATTTGTGCTTACCTAGTTATGTTCTACCACCACATAACGCATGTAAAACAAATTATGAAAATATCAGTATATCTCAAACTTCTAAAAGAAAGTGAGATTTTGCAATTATAATCTTTGATTCATGGTAACGGGAAAGATTGGAATGTCTGTTACTTTTAAACAAATAAACACTGCATTGAATTAAAAACACTGGTGATAAATGCGTTAATTCTTTTTGTTGGTATTTTGTTTCAAGCAGTCGATGCATGTTTAACATTAGAAGAGAGGATAGTGGTTTGCAATTCCTCAGCATAGCAATTAATTACGATACTTTGTTACGGTGGAAACTACAGAACAAGAATATAATATAAGATTCCAAAGTATAGAAATATGTGCATTATCCATATAATACTACGCAAAAAATTACAATTTAGCACATACTGAAATCCAGCCATATTTGGCGATTAAGTTAACCACTTTAGGATTTTGATTAAAATTCAAGGGTTCAATTTAGACGCCTTGATATTTTCTTACTGTGAAATTTTGAACTCTATTTCGCAGAAATTGAAAAATTGAATCCATTTATAAAGATTACGAATTGCAATTGACGCGTGACTTACGTAAAAAAAATGTTTCTCACAGCACTTATTAAATTAAGAGTCCTTTAATACTACCTACTACTTTTTTTGACGAAAAATACTTTTTTCACAAGTTCTCACGGTGTTATAATATCTTCCCGTCAGATAAAGCTTAAATTACGGATTAATTATCTTCTTTGCGAATTTGTATAATAGGAAATAGTCATTGAATTTGGACCTCCTGGATAATTTTCAATGTATACAGTGATAAAAATATAATTTTAATTAGAAGCAAGTAGTAGAATTTTGTTGTAGTGTATTTATATTCAAAGCTACGTAATTTTTTAATGAAATGTACTTTATAGTAGGAAAAATTAAATTATATCGTTGCTCCAATCAAAGAAATATATTTCCCAGATTATACTTACAATTACGTGGACGCAGCCTGAGAGGACGCGCGTCGGGCTTTGTGTGCCCGGGGTTCTGTTTATTAACAAGATGTGTATGACATTTATTAAAGTACAAAAATTTTTTGCATTTATATACACGTTATAAATCTTTTCAAAAATAATATGACAATAAATTTCTTTTTAGGTGTACATTAAAATAAGAAGACAGATTAATGCTTTTTCTTCCGAGGTATATACGAGCAGTGCGTGGCTTCTCCATCCAAAATTACCTGCAATCGCTTGGATATAAGTATTGTTGCACTAAGCAGCTAGATTTCTAATTTCCTATAACAACTGAGATGGTTTCTTATCCCCTAATTGCAGGGCTTGTAAAAGTACACGCAATTTAGTACTTTGTGATTGTGAAAAATAATTCAAAATCCGAGTTTTAAGAGCTTATTTGTTATCTGCCGGTGAGTAACGAACTCTCTATATCAGGAACGTAAGAAAGAACTTTGGAATCTAAAGCTGCTACTACGGTATGAAATTTAGTTTCGTCAGTGGATATATTGGAATGCTTAAACTGAGATTCTAGCTGCAAGAACCACAAGTCAGGGTCAGTTTCCCAAAATTAAGGTGCACGAAATGCAACACGCGTTAATTCGATTTTTGTACTCTCAGATCCGTCAGGCATGTTGAAATCAGAAAAAAGATTTGCAAAAAATTTTAAGAAGGAAATGGCCAACGCGCAGGCAAGCGGATGACAAACAAGCGATCAAATCACGGATCCAGATTAATAAATGGTCTAAGAAGCAGTGAAAAACGTGGTTTACTCACGCATTTTAACTCCATAAAAAATTTTCAAAGTCCACATTCATCCAGAACTACAGTTGCATAAAGAAGGTAACAGAATCCTCGGTATCCTGAAGCCAGCGCCCGGGTCACCAGTTTAGGAGGTTACGCTTAAAGATTTCTTATTGGAATTTGATGCGGTGGTAGTAAACTAACATAGTTATCATAACTAGCTACTGCATCTATTTAGTCACGGTAACTTGTAAGACACGAACACCGCATACAGGAATGCATGTACTAACTGGCTCGTGCAGGAGTGAGGATATATTATAAAACGCTAAAGAAGTTAACTCATAGTAACAGTAACAACTTTTAATAACGTAACAAGATAAAGTAAAGGTAAGGTAAGGTAAATTATATTTAAATTAAGATATTGACAACAGAAACATAAATGATAACAGTGCTAGAAGAGAGAGACGACAGATAATGTCCGAGCCTTTATACGACTCAGTTCTTCTACTATGCATGAGTAAGACGGTTGACTGCGTATTCAGGAATACGCTATTGCCACAAGGTCGTTCGCCTTCATCACCTCCAGCATGAATTCCGGTTGCTTAAGCAGGTCATCGTATGAAAGGCAACACAGTCAAGTTATGTTGCGGAGTGGCCTCAATGATGTTGCACTTTGTTCAGATATTTAACTTCTTACCACAACGAGGGAATCTGAGGGTTGTTAAGTGACCGTAAGTAAAGCTAGCCAAAGCTGTTGGTCTTTCCTATCCCCCTTAAAATGTATAGTACCACAGGGGCATTCATTACGATGCCATGAATGAGTTGGTGGATGCCTCCAAGAAATGTTAACAAAATCCTTTCTTTTTGAGTATAACTCAAGGTAGGTCAAGGGTTCTACATAGGCCTGAGGCATGGTAGTATCTTTATTAGCAAGACTATCAGCAATATCGTTATATTTTAAATTTACCATTATGATGGTATCCATTGTAGATAAAGAACATAAGAATTACACAGGGTCCTGAGTTTGTTAAAGATATCCATTCCCTTCCGGTCTCTAACATCTCTCCAATTATCAAGATATTGGACAACACTTTGGCTGTCCGAGAGAATCCATTTCTCACCAAATAATTAATGTTCCAGAACAAAGACTAAAGCCATATCAACGGCGATCATTGCGGAGAGGAAAACTGAAAAAAACGCGGTATTTAGCTATAGGATTTGGTAGCGAGATTTTATGGACCACGTTATTTCACCATCCAAGCTTAAACAAAAGATGGCGATTTGTTTCGTGCTATCTTTCAGTGAATTAATCATAAATTTCAGCTGAGCTGTTAAATATGATATTCAAAACAATGGATGAAAACGAATTCAATGTGGAAATGAATTGCTTGAAGAAAGTTTTGAAAGGCATTCAGAAAGAAAGTGAAATAATTTGTTTCAAGATGCTCGATTTGCTTTCATGATTTTGTTTATGGAAAGCAACTTCAAAAATGAATGGGTCCCTTGTGATATAAGCTCAGTACAAAGTTTACCTTTCGACCTGCAACTCTATTAATTTTTTAAATGTATATAAATTGTTTTAGAGATTTCTCAGAGTCATCAGTATTGATTGCTTGCATAACAATAAGCATGTTATTCATCTTTAATGGTGAAGCAGAAATAAAAATATGAAATGTAAGCCATTTCCACCTCGTTTGAGCTGGATGGATGGGAAGTTATTACCTCTCCTAAAATATGCTTATTTTCGTGAGTTATGAGGAGAACGATAAACAGTTCTTTCAATTACGTAATCATTATCATTCTTCTGCTGCAGAGAAAACTGCTAATAATTCCACCTAAGAACTTTTAGCTTTTCCTTATCTTAACATTCTCTTTTTATGTGCAAACGAAATGATAACAAATTTCACTTTCACTTCCCAGCCTAACATCCTAAAATACCTAAACATGTCAAGAATTTGACATTCATTCGTCTTAATAATAATTAAAACTAAGATGCCAATCTTACAACCAGAATCAAGTTCTTGTATATTGTAACATTCGCGTGTTCATATCGCATCAGTACGAAATAAAAATAGAACTTAGTTTCATTTACCAGCCTAGATATAAAAATCTAAGCTTTGTATTAAATAAAAGAAGACATGATTAAGTTAAAAAAGAACATTTCAATTATTTATGTAAACATTTCTGAAATATTAAAAGTGGTTTTTCCAACATTCAAATATTGATTATAAATATCGCAAAACAGGTATTTAATTTTGAATTCAAGATTTATTTATTTCCGTTTGCAAATCTACCTAAACACTATTTTTTTCAAATCTTAATACAAGGTGGTCAAAAAATCCGTAGACATTTCCAGAAACTATAAAATGCAAGAGGATTCGAAAATGGGATACGCAGAAAGCATTCAAGTATATTGGATGAATTTTTTCCTGGCATAAAAAAAATTAGTAAATTTATGTTAAGGAAACATTAGTACTATAACCCTCCAAAAACTGGACCACCTTTTTGAAATTTTATATAAAAATTTCTGGAATATTAAAAGTAGTAAAAATTCGTTTACAAATTTTCAAATAATGATTCTAAAATATTGTAGAATAGATATTTAATTTGAATTTAAAACATATTTATTCACGTTTGAAAAGTTATCTAAACATTTATTTTCTTCTAAATCTAAATACAAGGTGGGCAAAAAAAATCCATGAGAATTTCAAGAAACTATAAAAAACAAGTGGATTCGAAAATGGGGTGAGAGGTAAGCTTTTCAAGCATATTGGATGATTTTTCCCATGGCATGAGCAAAAAATTTAGTACGAAAACAGCCCGTCATGTGGTACTAAAAGGAGAAACTACACAAAAAAGAGCAAATTATAATGTTATTAATAAACTTGCAGTACCCAACAATTCAATTAACGATTAGTATAGCTGTCTTCCAAGCAGTTGCCCCCCAGATCACCCGATTTAACACCTTGTGACTTAGGGAACGAACAGACCCCTCTATTTCGGAGAAAGCTGTGGCTGTGAGGCGACACATGATCCCGTGTTCTTTAATGGCGCTGTTCACACTGGCGCGGTTTGTGTAACCAGTTCTCGTCGCGCGCGTATCATCCTTCCCTAATAAAACAACTCCGGTTTCGCCGGAAAAAAGTCGCATGGTTTCATAGTAACGAGTGACAGTGGTCACACGTGTTTTTCTACAAAAGCGTTTTCGCTCTACCCGGATGGCAGCTCCAAGCACCGATTCTGTTCTTTAAAGTTAAATAAAAACTTTAATAAGATTTTAGATGATTTAAAACATTTTCTTTGTTTCTTTTTCGATTAATTATATATTATTATGCTGGTATTATGATTTGTTTACAAATAATTAAAACGAATGTGTCTCTATTTGTACAGGATGAAAATGTAATATCAAGTTAATTTTTTCACCTTTTTGAGATAACTTTCGAAAATATTATTGAATTGTAATTTTAATGTAATATTGTATTTAGAAGAATAATTATAATACATTTATTTGATAATAAAAGCTTAATTAAACTGTTTTATTAAAAAGGCATATTCATATTTTATTTTCTTATAAATATCTTTAACAGGCATATTGTGAATAAATGCTTTTGCTAAAATTTGTATCTACGATGATATGAGGGGACGGGTTTTTTTAAGGAAATAGTATTTTCATTGGAACTCGCTTTATATTCAGATTTTCACTGATACATTAATTAAACTGGTCTCTGATTCATTAAATGCATCAAGTTTCCATCAACATTTAATTTTTTTACTTTCTCGTATAGGAAATATACAAAGAGAAAGCATTGTAATCGTCAAAAAATTCGAACTCGAGATTTTGACGAATCTCCACGTTTTACACCTCCTTGAGTCCGAAAAACAATTTTGGAATTATGTTTGTCTACGTATCTGTCTGTGTGAACACGATAACTCGAAAACTAATAGAGCTACGGGGATGAAATTTGGTATATGATCTTGACACATAATTTGTAGGGGCTTTTTCAAATTTTGGACAAAATCCGTCTACGGGAAGTCTGTCTGTCCGTCTGTCCGCTTTTATGTTAACACTATAACTCAAAAACTTGAATAGCTAGATGGATAAAATTTCGTACAAATTTTTATCATCAGGAATGTAGGTCCGAATCAAATTTTTGATATTAAGGAAGTTGCTAAATTTTAATTTGGTTTTTACTAATTTAAAGTCTATTTCATAAAAATTAATTACGCCGTTCTGAAAATAAATAAATAAGCTACAAAAAAATTCAATTACTTTTTTTCGTTAAAATTATTTCTCTACCACAGTGCAGTACACAACGCCCAGATGGTCCAAATTCGGCGACTCCATCCTAATCATTTCAATGATGTGAATTTCAAAGTTGTGCAATTTTTGTCCTTAATTTTAAAAATTTCAGACAATATTTATATTTATACTTTGCAAAAATAGCAGATAATATATATTTTTTAATGAACCGGTTGAAAATTATTAATGTTTTATTTCAGTTGAACAATATTTAGCATATAACTTTTAGGTATAACCTTTTCAATTCTTCATGTTCAAATGTTATTATTTTTCTAATTTACTTGAAAAATTTGACTTGAGAACCATAAATAAAAATATATTGAAAAATAATTTTTCTCTTCCTAGTCTTTGTAAAATATGAAATTACTTACTTTTTAAAGCGATTTTTTTCCTTACAAAATAACACATGCAATGATCATTACGAATTGTTATATTGTTTAAAAATAACTCAAAATGGAATTTTTATCAAAATAAAATTATTTTAAATTGAATTACATGCCTACTATTTATCAGGATAAGCAGAATATCCATAGGATATTCTTTAATCTGTGAGAATATTATATGAAACACCGGAAAACAAAAAATTGTATACTAATGTATGTTATCCTGAATTCAATTGAGAATTTTCTGAAACAGTTCCATACATTATAAGTTGTGAAATTTTTATTCATTATAAGCGATAAATTCTTTCTTCAATGGGAGCTCTTCAAATAAATTCTTCATTCAAATAAATCACCATTTCTGAGCCACGTATATCACTCACTCAGAAAGATCAACGCCGAATGTGGCCACGAAAGCCGAATATGCAGCGCCACCCTGCAGCGACGATTCGCCAAACGCCCCGACACGTTTTCAGCTCTCAGCCGAATTAGCCGTAGCCGAACCGTGTGTTCGTAGCCTTATTCCTTTTCAGGCTCATTAAGGACCTTGTTTTTGTGACCCCACTATAAAAATATTAGAAGAGATCAGGGAACGGATCCATGCTGTATTGATGATGCTACAAAATGTATGGAACGAGTTCGCCTACAGTCTGGATGTATGACTCAGGACGGATGGACATGTAGAGCCTTGTAGAGTGTGCAGAAAACTTGATGAATATGCGACTTTTTTTTATATATCACTCATATTTGTACGGATAATGCATTTGAACATACAACGTTTCGAAAATAAATGAATATTTTATAATAGCCCTGTCTATTTGAGGATTTTCACATCATCAGGTTACAAACTCTATTAAAATCTGAGGTGCTATGGGTTCAATCAAAAGACATGTTGACGATTCAGTCACTGGGAGTACGAGGTGGCGAGTTTCAAAAATTGTTAAGTATATATGCAAAACATTTTTATGTTAATCTTAAATTAACGTAGAGTGTTTTGCGAAAATTTCGACAGACAAAGAGTTTGCGAACCGGAAAACTTACAGAGTCCTTAATTCTTGTTAAGCGGTTCGAAAAAACAGGGATTCTATAGCATCAGTCCAAGATGATTTCCTTTCTTATCTTGTTTATGCCGTTGCGTTGTGAATTGCCTGCATTGTCTTTTTTCTTGTGTTGGAGGAAACTTTGAACACTTTATAGTTGTAATAAAAATGTTACTATTGCCCTTCATTTTTTTCTATATTTTCGTTCGCTTATTTAAGTGCCACGTGTCGGAGATTCTTTATAATCTTTTTTCCTCCACTCTGTGAAATAAATCAACACACATGGAACGCATACCTGGTAAATAATTTTTAAACCTGATTATATTTTTATATCCTTTCATGATGTTTTTGGAATGTTAATTTTTTGCTTGTGGGTACTACAAAACCGATGAATCCATTCGATATTCCTTTGTAAAAAGTATGTGTTCAATGTTCAAAAGAAATCACTCATTTCGTGTGAATGGACTAATTGATTAGAATTGTTTTAAATGTTTTAGAGTTAAGTGTCTGTACAATTTTGGAAATTGCTCCTATAGTGGTTCCATTTTTATATTTGTTTGAATGAGTGAATTCCTGACTTACCAAGGAGTATTTGCAAAGCCCGATTATGAGATTGATAGAGGAGGCAACAAAGTAGTGTCACCTCAACTTTTGGGGAGTGCGAAAATTTTTTTCAGTTTTTTAGAGGAATTAACTTTGTGTTTTCTTTCTGTTTTCAAGGGCTGTTAGCTTGAGCCAATGAACTTTTTAATATGGTTGTCGATGTCGCTATATTTCAAAAAGTCAGTTTCAGAGCTTTATCCAAGAAATTTGTTGAAGTTAACAGGCTGTGTTTCTTTTGGCGTTAGAGACATTTACAAGTTTCTCTAGCGCGCTCGCGCGCGTTGCAAGATTAACAAATAACCTTTCTTTTGTTAAGAATTTAAAAAAATACTGCAAAACTTTTCTATTTTACTTTTTGTAAAGCTGCTTTATAATCGAGTAGGTGATTAACCCTTTGAGATCGGTCGCACGCTTAACGCAACGAATAACTGGACCCTGAAAGGATTAAGAAATATGTTTCAATTTCGATACTTGTATTAAAAACCGGCTCCGTTCGATTCGTCACCGCTTTATTTTTCTGGCAAAAAATGGCATAGTGTATTTATTTATTATAAAATTATTGTATGATAAAAATTTGAAATTCGCAATTTTTATTATCCAATAAAGCGAACTGTTATGTTTTCTTTAGGCTGGAAACAAAAATTAAATTTCAAAATTCAATTGAAACAAAATCTCGATATAATTCAGCAAATGAGCTATTCCTCTCTGCGTGCATATTAACATTAATAGACAAATTACTGGATTTCTATTGAAGATGGAACGAAGAGAATAATCGCAGGAAAGCTGTCATTATTTGCATTTTTATCCACATTCTTTCACCCTCATAGATTAAAACTTGTAAAAGTTACAGCTGAAATTGACGGAAGGAGTGAATTTTTCTTTATTCACCGGTTCCAATGAAATAAAAATTAATCTATTGTCGAATCTATGATTTTTCGCTTATCTCCATAAGCGAAAATTATTGTAGTTACCGAGCTCTGAGGATAACTTAGGGACCAATCGCTGGAAAACGCACTGTAAAAGCCTGAATTTCGCGCATTCATTATGTAGTGCTTTTGCTTGTCATGTTGTGTTTTGTAAGTTTTTTACGTATTTACCATGAATTTTGGAACACCCTGCCTTTGTTTCTGCTTATCTCGTTTGTCTACTTTTCAAACTTTATCAGTGACACGCACATAAAATTCTAATATGTGCCATATGAATGTATTGTCTTTCGTCCATTACTTTATGAGTCTCTTTTCCAACAATTTATGCTAACTTAAATATTATTCTTATTTAAAATGTTAATTCGGAGAATCAAATTCTGGTACAGCGGTTTTTGTTATAGTTTACATTGATATATGTTTCAGGTTTTGATTGTTTTGTTAAATTGTAATAATAGTAGTAACGTAAGAGATCTAGTGAAAACTTTTAATGAATTCATGCATGTATAAAACTTAAAACATATGAAATTTTTTAAAAAAATTCTAACAATATTATTAGTAAAGCATATGCACAGCATATTCTTATTTACTGTGCATTTTGCAGAGAATATAATTGTACCGCTATTCTGAAGAGACACAATAACTGTTTTTATTTAATTTTCATATACATAAATCTGAAACATGGTTGTGTTTTCTACAGTAGATTGTAGCGGAAGTCTGTGAAAGGTGCAAATAGAGATAAAAAAGAAATCAAGTTATTTATAAAAGTTCAGAAAGACTTACATTGTCTAGAAAATCGTATGTCGTCTTTTTATTTTGTTTTGTTTTTCCTTTTCCTGCCTTTTCTCTGTTTAATTCTGGTCCAAATACTGGCTGTAAATATGGATCTATAACAATATGGAATATGAAAGAAACGGATTATTTAATACAGTTTTACAAAGGACCAATGGATAGATGAAAAACCAATTTTCTGTTGTCTCCAGCAATATCTTGGAATATTCTGAGCATGAGGCATTATTAAATATCCATAGTGGTTCAGCGTTTATTTTTTTCTTAATTTGTTTTCTTTTTAAAAGCTAAAACCGATTTTATGACAATTCTGCACTGTAAAGCATATTAACTTTCATTGAATTTTTGTCTTTACGAGTAAATTTGGATTAATTAGAATTATTCGCTAATCTTATTTATAAACTATTTTAATAAAATGATTATAATAAACTGATGCCGAGGAAATTTCCTATCTTTCGATATAATAAAAAAATTCCTACTTCATTTACAATAGTGTAAGAGCGTTTTGCCTTTTCATAATATAGTGATGGGTTTTTCGAATTGCGTTTAATGTGAAGCATAAACGCTTTAAACACTTGACATTCTTTTTGTATACGTTTGGTTAACTTGCCTTACTTCATGTTTGCAAAGGTGGAGATATATTAACGATTTTTCACACACTTAACTATGTGTTAAAAATTTGATATTTTGTACAGATGTGTATTCGAGATGAAAATATACTATATGAATATTTCTAGAATAAAATGGTCTATATGAATATTTTTAGAATAAAATGGTCTCCGAATTTATTAATTTAATTAAATATTTATTCCATAAGCGTGAAGATATCTGACAGTTAATTTGAAATTAAAAATTGATTTTGAAGCTTCAAAAACATTTATCATAATAAATTATAAATTGAAAGTGAAAAAATAATAAGAATAAAAAAGTTCTAAATTTAGTAGATAAAAAAGTGTGCATTTTAAAAATGTGTTAAAAATTGGATATTGTAACCAATTTTTCATTCACTTCGTGCTGTGCCGGATTTCAGAAAATTGTTCAAGTTTGTGTTCCTTGTGATAATAAGAAAAATTAATATTTCAAGTTACCCGCGTTGAAAATCAAATTTGAAACTTGTATTTATATTCAGACAGGATATTGCCTACGCATCAAGTAATTTCTGGGAGGGACATTCCTTTTTGATGCTTTTTTGTGAAGACCAAATATAAATCCGAGACAACACACGCCTCCTTAGCGAAAGCTAAGATGAAAATTGAACCCTGCGCTGTTACAATCATTATATTTTTAGATCGAAAAATAACGCTTTTGAGTTTTAGACATTTATAATACAGTGTTTAACACAAACCAAATCTACTCCATCATTATCCACTAATAAAACTGAACTCATGGTCACATTAAAGATAACCCTGCGTTAAGGCACTCTAAATCTGCTGTAGTGGCAGAATTCCTAATACAAGTTTTAATAAGGTTATCATGAAGCAGAAGGCATGTCTTTGGTCAAAGAAAAGCAAAAAAAAAAAATCTAACATTTCTAAATGGGGTTTCGTTTAAAATAACGAAATAATCTCCAAGTAAGAACTCCAGTAAGCGTTGGTATAAGTAATTAAGGAGTGAAAATCTCCCTCAGTCGTTTAACAACTTCTTCCGGGACCGATGGTTCTGCAGCACCTTCCCTATGATGTATATTTGTTTTTCCTTAAATTGCTGCAACCAACGCTTGATGGAGCAAATACTTGAGGACTGACAATTTCGATTCTCCACGTAACAACATTTTTTGAATTGCTGCAATTGATTTGCTTCCGTGGAACCAGATACATTCTAGGCATGCCTTCTAATGTACTGCAGCCATTTTGACACTTGCGTTGGGAATCCCGAGCTACGGTAGATTTAGAAAGCCGTAACGGCGCGTTACCTATCTAATAGCACTCTTTATACTCTATCTCATTAAAAAAACGAAGTTTCGGCATTATATTTTTTAAAAATAATCTTTGAAATGAAGTCCTATACTTTATGACCACACCGTATAATAAATGAAATCAAAATAAGATATCCTGAATATACAATATGTAACAATTAAATTTCCATTTATCAACAGCAGCAATCCAACATGGTGTCACTTATATTGGTTCCCTTCGGAAATTGCGGTAATCGAAGAAGTTAATTCCTGAACAAATAAGGAAAAGTCTGAACAAATAAGGGATCTGCTATCCTTTATCACACGGAAGCATAAATACTCTGCATGTCTTCCTCATTAGTTACATCAAAAACTCAAAAGTAATACCTACACTGACTCGTCTCAGTAATGATACATTTGTGTCAAACATTCAAGTATGGCGAAAAGTTGAACAGTTTGTATAATAAAACCCATAGACCTGAACAGTGCTTTATTTTCAGTGTTGACGTTGTTGCACTAGGCGGATTCATCTCCTAAAATTTGTTTGATTCCGTAAACGATCAGAAGAAGGGTAAACACTACTTTACATTTCCTTCACTTCCGTTGCCGTTCTTCTGCTGTATGAAAAACTAATAATAATGCAATCTTAGAACTTTTAGCTTGTTCATATTGTAACATTCACGTATTCATATCGCTTCCGTACGAAATGACAGTAACGCTATCGTCTGTGTAAATAGAATAGGCGTCTCCCATTATGTCTTGTACCTCATCGCCTTGGAAACGCTTCGGCAGACAGCAACACCGCTATTTTTTTAAATGGCAGTTAAGGAGTTTCGATAATTTTCAGCTTTCTCCCTCTTAGCAAGCACATTATTGCTTGTTCTGTTGCTTTCTTTTGATGTAAACCATTTTGTTCTCGATTATAAGTTAATTCGTTTTCACAAAATAGTGCTAAAATGTTTGTTTTTTAAGATCTGCTATCTTGAATAGCCACGATGCCAGGAGACAATCAAAGATGGTTCTCTACAATGTGTACAGATACTTAAAAGCGTTGGTCTCATCTCAACCGAATGCTACGGTAAAGGAATAATTTTTGCAGACGCAGAAAGTAACTGCCGACGCGTGTGGTGTTTCCTACAGAACAGTATAGCGAATTTGTGCAGATGCTGATACGACTACAGCTACTGAATTTCTGAACAATATACCGGTTTTCGAGTCACCCAAAGAAAAAAAATCCACTTACAAAACCTATTACAGACTTGGATGATTTTGACAAAAGCGTCGTACGCCAAACTGTCCAAGAGTTTTATGTCAGAGGTGAGTACCCTCACAGTGGCAAAATTAAGAGTTTGCATAGTAGAAAAAATTAATTTCATGCGCAAAATCATTGTGGGTAATTTTGAAAAAAAATAGGATTTTCTTACAAACAGTGCAGTGATGGTCGCAAATTTTTAATGAAATGATACGACATCATTGTTTCTCGTATGAGGTTTTTGAGAAAATTTCATAACATGAGAAACGATTCTTTATCCAGAAAAGTGATATACCTTAATGAAACTTGGATAATCGCTAACCATTCACCTAAATTTATTTGGCAACGTTCCAGTAGCCAAGGAGGCTTAAAATTTCCATTGGGAAAGGATGTAGGTTGATTAATTGTCGTGGGGGATCTGCTGATCAATGCTTTATTCCGTCCGCACAACTTGTATTCCAAACCAAAAGTACAGTTGCCTATCACGAGGAGATGAACAGTGAAGTTTTTAAAAAGTGGTTTCTCGATTTGCTAAGAGGATTGGACAAGCCATGCTTCATTGTTATGTACAAAGCGAGATATCATTCTGCATATGCAGAAAAAATTTCCTCCACGAAGACAAAAAAAAAAGCTGACATTGTGGCACGTATTCTGAACAAAAATATTCCTCACAACGTCACCAATACCAGACCAGAGTTATTGAACATTGTAAAGGAGCGCAAAGAAAAATACAGAGCATATGAACTTGATCAAATAGCGTACGAAATAGGACATTAAGTGGAGAGACTTCCCCCGTATCACTGCCAATACAACCCAATAAAATTTATCTGGGCGCAGGTGAAAGGTGGAATTGCATACAAAAATAAACTTTCAAAATTAAAGATGTTAGGGAATTGCTCGATGAAGCGCTGTTAAACGTAACAGTGGGTGACTGGATAGCATGTGTAAAACGGAGAAGTTACGCGAAGAGGACATCTCTAAATCAGATAGTAGAGAAGATGCAGCCGAAACGATTGTGATCAATTCACAAGATCGCAGTGAAAGCAGTTTCAGCGAAGATGAAGATTTTTAAGATGAGAACTTTGAAATGAGAGATTTTTATGTTTTATAATCCTTTTATTTCTTTCGAAATGAAAAAAGCAAACAATTTACAATGATAATCATAATTATGACTGAAAGTGTATGCATTTATTTTTGAAATTTATGAATTTATTAAACGTGTGTATTATTAAAAGTGTATATTTATTAAACTGACATTTATCTTTATTAAGCTTTCTTAAAAATTCAATATCTTATTTTTGTATAAGAGAGTAATTTCATCATCTGTTTGTTTAGTCTATTTTTATGTTTAAATGTTTGGAAATTTTTGTAAATAATTAATATCTGTTACGATAATATGTAGATTTCTGTTAGTGAAATTTACAATTTTTTGATTTTTGTTTGGAAAAGTGTGACAAAAATAGGTTCAGTATAAAAAACCTAGTACTTTTTTAATTATTATACAAGATTTCAAAGTAAGATTTTCATTATTTTTTTTTAATTTGGCGAAGACAATATCTCATAAATTTAACGATTGAATAAAATATTTTTTCTTACATTGCCATTTTAAAATAATTTTTAACCACAAAAATAATTATGTTAAAATATTTATAAAGCTCTTATTAAACACCAAAATAATCGTCACGATGTAAGTTTATTTCAGTAACATATAAGCTTTCGAGCAGTAGCCAGAACATCCAACTTCTTACGGAAACGTACTGGTGTGAGGAAAAAGCAAGATTCGTTTGAAATCATGATTTCGGGGACAGTTGGAAAATCGTGTGGCATTGTGACGCCTATTCTATTTAAACTATAATCAATACCATTTTAGTATTTTAAATAGAAATTTCTGCAATATTAAAAATGGTAACACTTCTTTTACAAATTTCCAAATCTTGATTCCCAGAATTAGCAAAGGTCATTTCTCATTTTGAATCGATCCGTTTATATTCCCGCTTCCAAATCTACCTTAATACTTAATTTTTTCCAATTATAAATACAGGATTTTCAGACAGATATTCTAAGAAACAATGAAAAACAAGCGGATTATAAAATGGAGTGCTGGGTAAGCATTTCAAGTAAACTATTGAAAAATTCAAGTTTTAAAATCGCATCCTTAGGAAATAACAAAACAAATAACGTAAATCTAAGATTTGTTTTAGAGAAATATAAACGCTTCAGATCAATAGTGTCTCTGATAAAATTTAAGAAATAATATATAGGAATTTTTGGAATATTAAAAGTGGTAAAAATTCGTTAAAAATTTTCAAATTTTGATTCCATTTATGTCAAAAATTATATCTCATTTTGACTCGAAAATTATTTATTAGCTTTTGTAAAGCTAAGTAAAGACAATTTTTTCCAAATCTAAATACAGGACTCGCAAAAAATCCGTAGACATTTCAAGAAGCCATAAAGAATCTAGCGGATTATAAAATGGAGTGCGGGGTAAGCATTTCAAGTACATTGGTGGATTTTATTTCATATTGTAGAAAATAAAGCAGTATAAAATCAACACGTCAAGTGACACTAGAAGTAGCAACTACGCAAAAAAGGAACAAATTCTATAGTTATTTTAAAACCTGCAGTACCCAACAATTCAAAAAACGATTAGTACAGCTACCTTCCAAGCAGTTTCCAGGGTTCGGCTCCTGTTCGAAGCTGTGATATTTTTAACCAGTCGCTACTAACCTATATAGGAGCCAACCGCATTTGGCGGTGCACATGCTCCAGCTTTTCCTGTGAAAGCTTCGTCAGATTACGGCTCCTGGACGGAAGAAAGATTTTACTGTCGTCTTCTATACTTACGTCTAGAAAAAAAATTAGATTTTGTGAGGCCTTATGCCAGAGCTGAGGCAACCTTACTTTTAATCAATCCCTTTTCTTAAACTTCTGCAAATAGTGTTGTCGGCTGTGGCGCGACTAATTTTTACCATTCACTTGTTTCCTCGATTTCCCACTGGGTTCTGCCGGTCTTTACAAGGGTGTTTTAATGGAAATGCTTTTGAATGTTTTAATTTTTTTAATTATGGCTGCTCTTCTTTAATACTTTTCTTTTGAACTTGTATATACTATTGAACACTGCTTGTGTTTTTTCATTGTGTTGGCAACTGCCTTTATGTCCTTTTTTTGCACTGCCTTTAAGTATTTTTTTTCCACTTAATTATATTTTCTGTTAATTTTATTTTGTCGTTCAACTTTAATGTGGTTTTTTTCTTGTGGTGTGTGTCTTGGTTCCTGTGTATTACTTGCCCTTGAGGATATCTGTTTAGAATCTGTTTTTGGTTATCTCTTTGAAATTTCTTCCCATCCCTTTTCTTGGTGTAGTTTGTATTTATATCATGATTACTGTGTCCTATACTGTGTCTCCTTCTGTGTCCGAGTAATGGCCTTACACCCTTCCGGGTAGGCTGGGTCGGAGTGGGCGTTAAATAAAAAAAAATAATCATGTGTTACATTTTCTATTACCCTTGTGTAAGAAACTGCGATGCCATGGTCTCCATAAAAATTACCTGTAGACAATTCTATCAGTTGGAGTATAAGGTGGCGAGTCTCAAAAAATAAGTTTAACAGGACTAACGTTTATTTAGCAATATATTTTCGTATTGAATTAACGTAGATTGCTTTGCGAAATTTTCGGCAGTATAAGAAAATGAAAACTAGAAAACGTCGAAGGTTAATAGGATTGGAGGAACAATTGGATACAATTGGAGGAAACCCTCATTCTGCAATATCCTGCGTATTTCGGAATAGCCACAATAAATTATTTTCTTATCTTGTTGCTGTCGTGGCGTTTTCACTTTCTGCAGTGTATCCTTTCTTGCGGTGGTGTCCATGTTGAACACTTGTGATTGCAATAAAATATGTTAATATTGTCATTCTTTTTGTCTACATTTTCATTCGCTAATATCAGCGCCATCTATCGGTTAATCTTTGTACTCATTTTTTCCCGCCTTCTTGTCACGGGGAATAAAACCCTTGTGCATTCCTCGCAAATCGCTTTTAAACCTGATTAATTCTCGATTTCTTTTTTATGAATTTTGGACTGTTACTTTACCGCTTCGGAATCTGACCACCCGGTGAATACAATTGCTAAAACTTTGTAAAACGAATATGTGGAATTTTCAAAAAAAAAACTATTCTTTTCTTGTAATTGGATTAATTCATTAGAATTGCTTAAAAAGTTTTAGAGTTAATTTTCTGTATTATTTTGGAAAATGCCTCTGTTTTGGTTCCATTTCTAAATTTGTATGAATGAGTGAATTCCTGGTTCACTAATGTGTATTTACAGATCCCGATTTTGGTATTGGTAAAGCAGGCATCTAACTGGATTACCCTCAACTTTGCTGAACGTCGAGATTTTTTTCAGACTATTTTCGTAGGAATTTAATTTTCTATTTTATTTTTATTTTAAAGGCTGTTTACTCGTTCTTATATAAATTAAAATTAAGCATTGTTTAAATTATCCTTTGATTTTTTTTCTTCTTTTCAAATTTGTTTCCAGAACAGAGCGTTACATTTTTTTTCAATTAGCTGAGCTGTTCGCAGGTCAACAATCTATAGAACCTTTGCATTAATATGCTCAGATTGTATTAAAAAATGTGATTTGTTAACATTTTGTTAGATTACTTTTAAATTAAAATTAAAGGATTTTTACGGGAATTTATAATGTATCCAACCATTTTGAAATTGACCTTCAATTAAATGGTTTATTATTACAATTTTATAGTAATATTTGTTACGTAGAGGTTAAAAACCAATTGACGCTCAGAAGAGGAAAGAAGTGGAATACGAAACTTGCGCTGATGAATTTTTTTTTTTTAATTCTTATTTATTTTTACTGTAACTTCTACTTGTATTTAGGTAGGTTATTTATTTTTTAAATTTCTTGTTCATTTTTGTTGTAACTTCTAATTGGATTTAGGAGGGAAACTTATTACAAAATACTGGAACTGAGCGAACATTTTTACTTTAGAGTTTTCACATTTTTGCACCCTGGCAGAAAAGAAATTAGCAACATTTTAAAAACAAAATTTTTATTAAACGGAAATAATCTAGAAAGTGATATTATAAATACACAATATGCTAAACAATACCAAATGAAGAAAAAAGTTACTTTTGCGTAATTTAGGATACTTCCTTAAGTGCGTCTCGAATATTGTAAAACAAAACTGCGAGAACTTCTCCATTAGATGGAAGTTTTGAACCCGTTATTTGATGTTGTTTTCCCTTATGAAAAATATCACCTTTTTAGAACTACCCAATTCCACTGCCATTTCTGTTCACTGATTAAAAATTATACAAACATTTAGTAACAAAACAATCTGGAATTATAAGCAAATTGACACGTGGATGTGCTCTGTACTGAGTAAATTGATACTGACACGATTAGATGCAAGTCGGCACGGGTTGCTGTGGTTCAAATTACGTGAAACTTTATTTACAATTGTTTTGACATAAAAGGAAAAAAAAAAAATTAAGGGGGTATGCGAAAAAAAAAAACGGCTTTCTTGGGACGGATTTTTTGGACACCCTAATGTATACTGCACTTGGCCATCGCAGATCTTCGATTCGGCTTGCTTCAGCCGTATTATATAGTAATGTTAAACATTTATTGCTTAAATAAGTCAATGTAATTCAAAATTTTCCTCTTATTGTCGTCCACTGCACTCTTTTGTTGATAGTTCTAGATGTAATATTTTTGCTGCGGAAAAGAATCTGACTAGCAAACTTCTCCAGTTTAAGGCCATTTGTTCCTTTTTAATAACTATTTTAAAGTTTTTAAAAATATATCGTTCATCCAACATTGAAATTTGAATCAAACTTCGAATTTAATGGTTTTGAATAAATGAACTAACAGGAGTTGTATTTTTACTGTTATATTTGCTTTTTTCTCTGAATAACTAACAGAATGGCCTTCATTTAGAAACTAGCTTACTTTTAAATATATTTGACAATGTTTTAATTTTTTTGAAAAGAAAAATGTTTCTATCGTAAAGAAATTACTTCTAAGAGTGCAATTTAAAGGAATTCGAAAATCTGGACCGAAATATTATAGCGATATTTTACGCTTGCCTAATATGTGTTTATATTTAAAATTTACTCTTAATTACATTGCATCAATAATTTGCATATGAAAAATATATTTAATTTTGTTTCGGATCTGTTAAACCGTTTTTCCTGCAGTATTGATCTTGTGGTTAGAAAGATAGTTTTACAAGGGCTCCTAATGGTTACCTTAAGACCTATGACCCCCGGAATGTGCAAGCAAACTACGAGACAAAAATGAAGGTTCTAGAAAATTCAAGAGATATGGTCCTAACTCATTCAAACCGATATATGGATTTTTCAGAGTAATTCAATGTGATGTCAAGCGCTGTCGGAAAGCTATGAAAACCGAAAGTGCTCAAGCGAAAATGAATCTCTTTCGAGTGACAATTTCTTTCGAGCTTGGTTCGCTGTGCGAGTTGTTCAGCTGTTAGAAGTTGAGCACTTTTTATAGTGCTATTTCTGTTATTTGTAATTTGAGTATACTTGTGTTGCTAATTTTTACTAGTGCTATTTTCGTTGTTATCTCTTATTCGAGTTTTCTGGAATATTCGTGTAATAAAGAGGCCGTCTGCATTACCTTGATTGTTGGACAGCATACACTCACCGGACGTGCTATTTTTCACCACTGGCTATTAACCTGTATAGGAGCCCGGCGCATTAGACGGTGCAGTCGTGTATTCCTGCTATCAGCACACGATATTGCACGATACCTCCACGAAGCTTTATGATATTCTGCATACCGCACCATACTGTGAAGAAGTATTGATCGTACTAATAGGATCCGATGACAACACAAAAATTTATTATTTAAAAAACCAGTATTGCAAGAAAGAGATGTGATATCTGTAATAACCTTCATTCAGGATGTTGCTCTACCCAAGAAGTAATTTCAGTGAAGGCATTACATTTCGATACTATACTTTTACTAACTACAAAATGATAATTAGAGGATAAGTGAAGGTTTTAAGATTATCTGCATGATCACCAGACGAGTTTCTGTAAGATTTCTGAAATTATTCATAGTCGCTTCTGTACCTGACTTCCCTTCCACATTGCCGGGACAAAAAGGTATAATTCGTTAGACCTTAGAAGGAATGCCCCAGACATGCCGCTCTCGGCCATCACAAATGTTCGGTTTACCCAACTTATGCAATGTCACGTTGTCCTGTTCAATACTTAGTCCTTCAAAAGGTGAATGTAGTATAAAGTTTTCCTTTCATTGCCGTCTACAGCCCTCAATTGAGGATTTTTGGAATTGCAATATTCTTATAAATACATTTGTAATTAAACGGCTTTTGGAAAATTGAACCCACATAAATTGTACTTGAATTATAAGATTTGCTGCTGTCTGTGTATAACTAATACAAATGCATTCATTTAGAATGATATTACTTTGAAGTGTATTTGGCAATGTTTTCTGAGAATGAAAAAAACAGTATTAGATGTAATTCCTTTCCAAACATAGTATTTCAATTTCGAGTTCAGGAAACTGCCTTAGCATGTGGTAAATATTTTCAAAAACTGCTCCAATTATGTAAATTACGGGTTTTTGATGACCTTGATCATTCATTCGTATTTTCTGTTGTTAACACTGCAATGCCATTTTCTCTTATTAGGATTATAGGCCACTAACGTTATAAGGAGAGCCCTCAGTTGCGATTAAATCGGGCTTTAACAGTGTTAGGACGGGAACATTTTGATTTTCCTTATCCATATTTAGATTTGATAAATTATAAAAAATATTATCAGCTTTGGACACTTATTGTTGCATTAAAACTATAGTATTCTCTTTTAAATAAAAATTGAATGCTGAGGACCCACAAATAATTTTCAGAATTTAGGAATAATAATCGGATTTTTATCGCAAATGAAATAGTTATAATATTTATTAATCAACCTACATTGAATATGATAAGAAATAATTTCCTAAACATGTATAGAAATTTAAAATGTATGTCAATAATGATTTTAATTCCAACTTGTTTAGAATATTTTATTCACCGACTCTTGCCTTTATTATTTTAGCTTTAAAGCTCATATTTTTGATTTAAAAAATCTTTCCATCTTAATAATTTCGATAAAAATGCGTTCAGTTTTTTTTTTCTTTTTAATAATTGTCTTTTATCCTCAGTTTCTCATTACTTTTATCTTTTTTTCACCTTTTTCTCTGATTAACAATAGAAAGCAAAGATTTGTTTCAAATGACTTCCTTATGTCCAAATTAGATATTTAGTAGGTACAGTGGCGGAAAAATAATATCTCCAGCATTTTTTGCCGTCATTCATCGTATATCGAAACAAAAGGTACCATTTTAAAGGAAAAAGCGTACATTAAATTATTCTATGAATAAAATAATTCATATTGGCTCATCTACATATTTAAAACTACACTAATTTCGATGTTTTCAATAGCAACACCCTTTTCTATAAATAAATAAATATCTCGTCAAAAAATAACCGAAGAAAGAAATTCTGGTAAATATTTTCACAAGATATTTGACATTTTGGGTTCGATATATAAAAGTCTCTACTTTTAGATAGTGAAGTTAAATTGTCGGCTGTGGATTTTAACTAATTTCGTATTTTAACTGCCATCTTAAAGTAATCAACTGGCCGCAGGGGCCTAGTGGTAAGGTTTCGAAACGGAGGGTTCCAGGTTCAAAACCAGATTCCACTAAATATCCGTCATATACTGGGCCTACTGCACGCTAAATCAAACGTAGGTATCCAAACGACATCCCGTTGATGTGGTGCGAAATTTTGGAGAGGGGATGCCAGCTCAGGTGTCGTCCTCGTCATCTGCCCGAGGCTCAAATTTACGAGGTACATCCCAAAATAGCCCTCGTGTTGCTCCAAAACTGGACCTTAATATAACTAAACTAAAACAATTACCTTCATTTTAAAATCGATAAATACTTGATACATAAAAAAGTTCTATAGAAATGAATTTTTTTCCAAGAAAAATATTAATTTTTCGTCCAAAAGTTACGAGCACTTGAAATTTCGTATAATTTTCAGTTACGTTTGAATAAATTTTGGACACAAAGCATTGCTCAGGGGGGTTGAAAGGGAGGATTTCCCAGTTTTTCTTAAATATCTCGGAAACCATGTATCCTAGCGGAAAAAACTTAGGTATAAAATTAAAGTAAATTAAATTTCTTATAAAAATAGTCCTACACATTGTTCTTAGGATGAATAGTTTAAGATATTATAGCAGTTTGAAAAAGTACATAATTACAATAAAAGGTTGAAAATGCTAGTTTTATTTATGAAAGAAAGTTTATATTTCAAAATAGCGGCTATCTATTAAAATATTTCTATAACATATTATATCTTTCTATAACATAATATTATATGTATACATACATAAAAATATGCATAACCCATTTATACACTTCCTCGTAATTAAATTTCACCATGTTTTCCTAGTATATGATCAAGTTCGAACGCCTCCTCTTCTTCTAGAGGTGCCCCTTTGGTACATGCAGCATTAAAGGTGCCAAAACAGATACACATTGCTAAACGTGTGTTGCTCCGCCGCTCCTTTGGTTGGAAGAATTGAGGAAAGATAAACTTTGATTTTGGTTGATGATTTGAGAACTGCTGGATATCTACGGTTATTCAAATTATGTTCATCAACAACGGCTTTGTACTAGGAACACCTTCTCACCGGCTTGTGAGATATCATATGGTATTGATGAGGGGTTATAAAAGATGTCAGCAATGTTTTTATATGCTGCTTTATTGATTACTAATAGTAATCAATAAAGCAGCTTAGTTGATTTTTGAACAGTGTAACTATAGTGCTTTGCTTTTTCTGTATATAGCTGGTGTAATGTCGCAGCCCTGGAATGCATGGAGAAGAAGGATGGTTTGGGCAGAAGAAAGTTCTTTTTGCAGCTTTCTTAAAAAAATCATTTAGTTTCTACTTTTTCCTTGCCAGGCTTCATAAAATAAATGTTACTTTCTGGTGCTGCCAAAGTAATCAGTAACACGACTAGGTCTTACTTTCCCTTGGGATGAGAAGTTGCTTTCTCTAACCCAGATCTCACGAAATATAAATATATCTCATATGAATATCAGTATCCCTTGTAGTAACTCTCGTTTCAATTCCTTTTGCAGCCATTTTCTGTGTTAGTAATTGAACATGACTGGTCTTATTTCTTCAATGGCAAGAAAATGTTTCTGTCGAATTGTGACGGACTGGTTGCGAGCTTTTAAGGTAAAATCAGCATACATATGCAGACTTAGATTATACTGTCTAAATACACTAATTTGGAGCGTTAACAGAAGCAAAAGACTTAGTAGAAGGGATGTAGTGAAGGGGAACGGACGTGAGGGGAGGATGAGAACACGGCTGTTCATCAAATAGGTTTATCGCCCCCCTTCCTCATACCGCCACTACTCTCGACGCATACAATACTACCTTCGTATTATTATTGTATAGGCATGAGGTCTTTTTGAGGGTTGTTGCTACAGCACTTTTAATTGATTTTACCATTGCAAGAAGGAATTTTTCAAATATTCACTTTTAAACCCCCTATATCTTGTAAAATTTCATTTTAGAAAACATTTAGAACTAGTTTTGTAATAAATTTTATGTTGTTTAACTTTATGATATTTTTTCAGTTAGGATCCATAGTTTTCGAGATATTTAAGAAAAACTGAGAAATCCCCCATTTCAACCCCCCTGTACCCATGCGCACCCTCCACCAGCGGGGACTTTTAGTATGTCGTTTAGGGCACTCTCCCCAACAACTGTGCCGAATTCCGAAACTATTTCTTTTTTTAAAAAATTACAATTCGTTGACTGGACTACGAGTAGAAGGAAATTTGTGAAGGGGAACGGATGTGAGGGGATAAAAGGAACATAATTTTTCAACAAATGGGTTTGTTACCCCTCCCCCTCTCCGACACATGCAATACTACTCTTGCATAATTGTTATTTAGGCATAAGGTTATTATGAGGATTGTTGATTCAGCACTTTTAATCGACTTTACCATTACAATAAAGAATTTTAGAAATATTAACTTTTAAATCCCCCTGTATCTTCTCTATTGATGCTACAAAAACCAAGTAGCACTTGTCTGTAGGACATTGCATGTAGTTCAATTTTGTAATTGAATGTCTTTTGAAAGAACCCACAGTGTTCGAGATATTTTAGAAAAACTGACAACACCCACCTTTAAGCCCCGCGCACCCCCACCGGCTGCGACTTTTAGTATGTTGCTTAGGACACTACCCCAACAACTGCGCCAAATTTCAAAACTACACAATTTCTTTTTCTGTTTTTTCTTCGTTGACTGGACTGATTCGTTTCCGTTGGAAATCGGGAGGCTCGAATCAGTTAATTCCAATTTCCACAAATAAAGGCGCTGTTATCCTTTACCACACGCCAGCGTGAATTTTCTCCACCTTCTTAGTTATTAAACAAGTGAAGATAAATGCCTTCATTGACTCATCTGAATAAAGATACATTTTTGTCAAACATGCAGGTATGGCGAAAAGTGAACAGATTGTATAATGGATCCCAGTGTTCTGAACATTGCTTAATTTCCAGTGCTTACTCTGTTGTGCTGAGAGCGGATTCGTCTCCTAAAATTTGCTTGTTTCCGTGGACAATCAGAAGAAGGGTAAACAGTTCTTTGCATTCCCTTCACTTCCACTGTTGTAGTTATTTTTCAGCTGTATCGAAAAATACTAATAATCCAGTTTTATAACTTTTAAATTTTGGAATATTATAACATTCGCGTTTTCATATCGCATTCATACGAAATGACAATAGAACTAATATTCATTACCAGCCAAGATATAAGAATCCTAGCTTCATATTACAGAAATGGATTATAAATCATAACACTTCTAATGTGAGAAAAAACTTTAATATTTTATATAGGAATTTCTGCAATGTTAAAAGTGGTAATGATTTTACTAATTTTGAAATCTTGATTTCTTGCTATTGTAAAGGTGATTTCTTATTTTGAATCGAAATTTATTTAATCGCGCTTGCTAAGCTACTTAAAAATGAATTTTTTCCAACTCTAAAGGCAGGAAGGGCAAAATCTTCGTAAACATTTGAAGACACCTTAAAAAATAAGCGGAAAATTTAAATGGATTGCGGGGTAAGCATTTCAAGCATTATTGGTGAATTTGTGTTTTCATGGTATAAACTACAGCTTCATGCTATTTTCAATGAAACGTCACTTATGCGCTTCGAATCAATGCGTCACTTTTCTCTAAAACATTGAGCTGATTAATTTCAAATTGCGATGCATGTCACTTTATGCTGTTTGCAATTTTGCTCTTACGGCATTATTTTAAGAAAATACACCAAATTTATTCTCGATTTCTCTCTTACGCAATGCCTATTCCAATGATCGGTGAAATGAGTTATTCCAGGCGAAGGAGTTTAGAGTGGTGCTCTGCTTTACAATGATGACATTTTATAATTTTCCGACAATGGAGGAAAAAGATTTTACCTTTTATTATTATTATTATTATTCACTTTTTTTATTATTTCACATTTTTTCTGTCTGTAAAGATGAAATATTGTTAATTGATTTTCCACTCACTCTCTGGCGTTTTGAAATTTTGTAAACTTGTGTATTCTAATCAGCATCCAAAGACAACGCTTACAAATACTTATAAAAATAAACGTTTTTGCAAACAATAGGCAGCATAACAAATCTAGTGATTATGTAATTACAGCATCACATCGGAGCTGTAAAAGAGGCACAAGTGACTCTCCATTGGCTTAGTGAACTGTAAATCCCTAGCTAAATTCCTAGCTGCTAATATTTTCGAATAGTTCGCAACAACTCCGAAATGTTAAAGACTGATGAATTCAATAGAAATGAGTCTCCCGTGCTATATGCGCGTGACAGATATGAGAGTTCAACCAAGAAAGCATTTTCCGTCAAATAACGATTGTTGTTTTAAAGGAGATGCTGATATGAAATAAAATGTAACAATACATTTTTTAAGTTTACTGAATCACTTGTAATTCTTTAGAAAATATTGACTTCTCAGTGAGTTAAATTCTTTAAAAGTAACAATTTGAAAATGCATGACAATTGAAATTTCGGATGTCTTACTATCTGATAACTGGGTGTTGCCTCAGATCCAAATGTTTCATATCCCCCACTACGTTTCTTTTTCTACATGTGTTGTTACTAAGGCTACGAACACACGGGTAGGCAACGGCGAATTCGACTGAGATCTGAAAACATGTCGGTGGTGTTCACACGTTTGGCAAATCGTCGCTGTATGGTGGCGCTGCATATGCGGCTTTCGTGGCCACATTCGTCGTTAATCTTTCTGAGTGAGTGATGTACGTGGCTCAGAAATGGTGATTTATTTGAATGAAGGATTTATTTGAAGAGCTCCCATCGAAGGAAGAATTCATTGCATATAATGAATAAAGATTTCACTACTTATGATGTATGTAACTGTTTCAGAAAATTCTCAATTAAATTCAGGATAGCATACAGTAGTATATAATTTTTTGCTTTCCGGTGTTTCATATAATGTTCTCACAAATTAAAGAATATCTTATGGATATTCTGCTTTTCCTGATAAATAATAGGCATGTAATTGAATTTAAAATGATTTTATTTTTATAAAAAAATTCCATTTTGAGTTATTTTTAAACAATATAACAATTCATAATGATCATTGCATGTATTATTTTGTAGGGAAAAATCGCTTTAAAAAGTAAGCAATTTCATATTTTACAAAGGCTAGGGATGAGAAAAATTATTTTCCAATATATTTTTATATGTGATTTCCAAGTCACATTTTTCAAGTAAATTCGAAAAATAATAAAATTTGAACATGAAGAACTGAAAAGGTTATACCTAAAAGTTATAAACTAAATATTGTTCAGCTAACCTAAAACATTAATAATTTTCAACCGGTTCGTTAAAAATATATATTATCTGCTTTTTCCGCAAAGTATAAATATATTCTGAAATTTGTTAAAATTAAAGAAAAAATTGCACAACTTTGAAATTCACATCATTGAAATGATTAGGATGGAGTCGCCGAATTTGGGCCATCTGGACGTTGTTTACTGCACTGTTGTGGAGAAATAATTTTAACGAAAACTAGTAATTGCATTTTTTTGTAGCTTATTTATTTATTTTCAGAATGGCGTAATTAACCTTTTATGAAATGGACTTTAAATTAGGAAAAAGCAAATTAAACTTTATCAACTTCTTTAATATCAAAAATTTGATTCGGACCTACATTCCTGATGATAAAACTGTGTACCAAATTTTATCCACCTAGCTATTCAAGTTTTTGAGTTATAGTGCTCACATAAACGCGGACAGACAGACTTCCCGTAGACGGATTTTTTACAAAATTTGATAAAAAAAACCTATAAATTATGTGTCAAGATCACATACCAAATTTCATCCCCGAACTTCTAATTGTTTTCGAGTTATCGAGTTCACACAGACAGATACGCAGACAGACATAATTCCAAAATTGTGTTTTTCGGACTCGAGGAGGTTTAAAACGTGGAGATTCGTCAAAATCTCGAATTCGAATTTTTTGACGATTACAGTATTTTCTCTTTGTATATTTCCAATACGAGAAAGTAAAAAAATTAAATGTTGAAGGAAACTTGATGCATTTAATGAATCAGCGACCAGTTTAATTAATGTATCAGTGAAAATCTGAATATAAAGTGAGTGCCGATGAAAAGACCATTTCCTTGACAAAAAAACCCGTCCCCTCATAATATCGTAAATACAAATTTTAGCAAAAGCATTTATTCACAATACGCCTGTTAAAGATATTTATAAGAAAATAAATTATGAATATGGATTTATAACAAAACAGTTTAATTAAGCTTTTATTATCAAATAAAATGTATTATAATTATCCTTCTAAATAAAATATTACGTTAAATTACAATTCAATAATATTTTCGAAAATTATCTCGAAAGGGTGAAAAAATTAACTTGATATTACATTTTCATCCTGTACAAATACAGACACTTTCGCTTTAATTATTTGTAAAAAATCCTAATATCAGCATAACAAAATATAATTAATCGAAAAAGAAACAAAAAAATGTTTTAAATCAACTAAAATCTTATAAGTTTTTATTTAATTTTAAAGAACAGAATCGGTGCGTGGAGCTGCCATCCGGTTAGAGCGAAAACGCTTTCGTACAAAAACAAGTGTGAACACTGTCACTCGTTACTATGGGACCATGCGACGATTTGCCGGCGAAACCGGAGCTGCTTCATTGGGGAAGGATGATACGCGCGCGACGGGAACTGGTTACACAACTTTGCCGCGCCAGTGTGAACAGCGCTATTAAAGAACACGGGATCACATGTCGCGTCACGGCTGCAACTTTCGGCGGAAACGCTTCGTGTGTTCGCGCCCTAACTTTCCCCAACAATCGAAAATATCTTTTGGATCTTTCTTGTTGAATTAAAATTTTTCAAATGTATACTTTTTTTCACTTTATAAGAGTATGGTCTGAATGACCATGCGAGAAGTTTGAAAAAAGTACATTTATTTTAAAGAATGTGTCAAACAATAAATAATACATCTTTAAAATATACATCTACACTATACAAAATTCACCCGAAGTCGCTGATTAAATATATAGACTAAAAAATCTTTAAAGAGAATAAAATGTTACCAAAAATATATTTTGAAATATGAGACACACAATGAACTTGAAAAATAAAAGAGAGGAAAAATGCAAAAAACTAATAAGTTAAAAAACGGACGCAAAATATTTCGTCTAGCGCGACGTCATTAATATTGAAGATTATTTAAAAATATGACGATCTCATTAAAAATATAAACTTAAACATCTTTAGAATGAGAAGAATGTTGTCAAAAATATACGTTATAAAATAAAATATCAAAAGAAAGAAAAATTAGAGGGAGAAAATATAAGTACGATTTTCTCCGATCTTTAATAAATGAAAGCATAGAAGCATAAATATTTCGTCTCTCGAGACATGAATATGAATGGAGGGTGAATTTTGCTTTTTACGGAAGAAAGAAGTTTCCGAAAACTCGGAAAAATCTTTAAAAATCAGGAAACGTACACGGCAGTTTCAATTTGCTCTTAGTAGGCGAAATATTCTGGGCTTTACAATGGTATATAAAATACTGGTATTCGATGAAAATGTACGCAGAAAAAGCCCGAATTTACCACTTATCATCAAATAAATAAAAATCCAATTCGAATTTAGAAACTTTACGGCGTTAGCTTCTATTCTTGGCAATATATTAATGTGCCAAATTTGGACTCCGTAAGTCACGGTCTAGGTGAGCATGTAGAAGAAAGAAACGATCATAATGCATATAATACATATTCACATAAATAAGCTTCTTAACATGTGTAGAATTTCTAATAAAATATATATCGCATTTCTTAAGAAGGAGATTTTGTGAGAGGTTTTTTTTCCGAAGAAATGCGACTTATTTTCGCGAATAAGTAATGAATTTGAATAATTAATATACGATTTCTGTTCACTAAGCATTTGAATGCAAAATGATTTAAGCTATTGACTTATTGAAATGTGTGAATGCCCCCCCCCCTTATCGTGCATCGTTTTGTATTAACATTACTTTTTTATCATTCAAAATATAATATTCAGTTTATAGTCGTACAACTGAAATTTGATACTTTTTACTTAATTTTTAGAATGCATGGGGATTCAGCATTACAGTTTATATAATTCAACGACATTATTCGAAGATTCAAATTTTTAAAAAATTAATTTGTGGAAAACCACTCATTACTTAGCTTCTTTCAGACAGCAACTAAAATTAAACATCCGTCATGTTAAGCATAACTTCATAGGAATAGCCTGTTACTATATTTGTTGCGTGGCAAAATAAATTTTCACACAAAAAATGAGTTTTAGACGTAGAGTTCCCAATATTTCTTACAATATAATGAAACTTTGGATGAAATGATTCGAAACAGATCAGTTAGAAACGAAGGAGATGGCTTATGAGAGCCAGAGAACGTTGAGGTCAAAGTCAAAATAGTTTAAGCGAATAAGACAGCGACTTGAGATTTTCTCAAAAGAAAAGTTTAAATCAAAAACGTGCAAATAAATTTTATCAAACCTTCCCCTCAATCTAAAATTCAGCAATCTTTAAAATTCCAAACTGCTATATACATGAAAGTTGAAATAAGAAATACCCCTGTTTCAATTTCCGACCGTGCGTTCCGATAGTACAGTTGTCAAGGCATGCACTTGCAATTCAATGTTCCGAGATTCAGTCCCTGGGTGACAAACTTTTTCCGAGTGTTTTCACTCGCCATTATTATCGTCTTCTGTATCCCATAATTAGCCCACTATTTTAGTATCGCCTTTAATCGATTTATTTTAAATCATAAAAAATTAAAAACTTCCAAAAATTTTGTAAACATTTATCTTAAATATTCCTAAGCACATTTTCCTCTATCCTCTTTGCCGCATGACTAATATTTTGGATATTTGAAGGTTCAGATAATATTTTCCTAAAACGCATGGGAATTTTTTTTCATAGATTTCATTCCTTTTTCCAAACATGGTATATTATCCGTTAAATTTAAAATAACTCCTAATGTAAATTCCATCTCTCCAATTTACAAGTGTTCTAAATTAAGAAAGGAATAAAAACGGTTTTTGAAAACATTGTTTCATTGGTGTACGAAAAAGTATTTTTTTATTTTAATTATTTGCTACATTTTAGTTTTTAATTTAGAATTCATTATTATAAATATATTTTTTAACAATTTTTTCTTAACTTCATAAGCAGATGGCGCCATTGGTATAAAATAAGTTAATCGCTTAACCGATAATAAAATTCTGAAATAATTAAAATAGTTTAGTGTCATCAATGAAACACGAATGTGCAAGTTAACAGAATGGAAAATACCTGTAAGTAACATTTTATACGTTACTACTGTACCTGAAATTAACGTTTCATCTGCCAGTGCAGTACATACAAATAACGTTTTGTTCAAACGAACATTACCTGCAAATAACGTTCTATTCGAACGCATCGTATCTGCGAATAAGGTAGGCTAAGGTTGAGCGCCACAAATTTTATTCCTTATTGATCAAGGTGAAAGCATTAAAAGGAAATCAGCTTAAGATTTTTTCTTTATTCATAATATTGTCTTGTTTTCATGTTTATTGTGCTAAGATGTCACACTACAATCTGTTTATTAATAATATTAAATGTAATTTGTGATTTGTTTATAGAATTAAATTTTCGAATAATTATATTTGTTTTAATTTTGCAACTTTTATTCATTTGTTTATTCTTGCACTTTCATAATTTTCTTCGTAGGTTTTATTTGAAGGAAAATATCTTTTTTGGAGTTAAGAAAAATTAATCTGTGCTGATGTACGTTAAAGAATCAGAAGCAAAATAAAACCGATTGGTATATTTATAAATTAAGATTTTACAATAAATATGCTAGGACACGCAGTGTCTTCATTGTAGCGAGCTAAGCGAGCGGGGTTTTCGTAGCAAACCAGGGAGATTGGCGAGCTTTAGCGAGCAGGGGGCAGAGCCCCCTAATTACATTTATTTGTTTGTAAGACACCGTGTTTATAATTGGAAATGCAGTAAAAGTAGTACAAAATACAGTACAGTACAGACCGTTCCTGTCCGCGCCAGGATAATATATGAGGGATAACTGAAATATCTTAATGCATAAGTATAGAAACGTGATTTCGCTGGTGGCTTGCACGAAAATTAATATAAAATCTTTTAAAAATGAATAATACATGTTGTATTTAATGTTACTAAACTATCAATATAATCGTCAATTTAAAAGTGCAGTGTAAAGAAATGGCGGATTAGAATCTTTTGGACTATGACGGATAAAATAAAGTGACGGTTAAGTAAGCTTCGATTAATGGAAGACTTACTGTATATTAAAAGGAAAGATGCAACTGACACGAAACGAAGCAGAACAATTGATCTGTCGAAATAAAATACACACACGCACATATATATATATATAT
>BGPR01013828.1:12422-38195 GCA_013235015.1 Araneus ventricosus | reverse complement strand
ACGTATCCCAATGAAATGAAGACTGCGTACCTTCAGTTCGTTCACTGTCGCAGGGAAAGGAGGCGTTAAGGCAGAATCTACGACGTATCCCAATGAAATGAAGACAAAATGTTATTACAGAAGATCTAGATAGCCACATGCATGCGGCTATCGAACGTGCATCAATGACTGCTAACACTGTATCTTGTCGTGAAAGGACTACCTCATGGCAGTGGCGTAGCTCCCGGGGAAGGGGCATTGATGCTCCGAGCGCCAGTTTTAAGGGGCGCCATGGAGTCAAAATATTACAGCATTTATGCCATTTTTAAAGCAAAATATGATGGGGGGCGTAAAAGTAATACTATACCCCGACGGTAATTGCGCTTGTTAAGCTACTGATACTGACTGGAATAAAGGAAATCGTATTATTTGCTCGCGCCACTTCCTCTCGTTGCGTCACGGGCCACGGTGTCAGAATATTAATGCGTTTATGTCACTTTTTAAAGGCAAATATGATGCTGGGACGAAAAAGCATCATGTCGCGGGAGCAGTTTTCACAAGCTAAGTCACTGATGACTGCGGGAGGGGCGAAAAATTCGCATTATGACGTAGGCGCTATTTATCCTCGATACGCCACTGCCTCATGGATGTTGCCATCTTGACCTAGGGAATTCACATATGGTAATTTTTAAAAAAAATAAATTTCCTTCTATATTGTGTTCAAATTTCTTTCTCTTTGTCGTTGTTTACAGGAGAGTTATAGCCATTTGTGGTCGATGCAATTGCTTTGAATAACCATGTATATCTAATTAATGTTCTTTTCTAGGTATCTGTCTTATGCAAATGGTCTTGACACAGGATCCTGATCTGCAGCGTCGTAAGAGTCCGTATCTAGTCGTCTACTCAATCATCATAACCGGCATCGGTGCTTTCTGCGTCGGTGTTGTCCTCTTCGAGGCCATCCTCAGCCGAAGCCCAGAAACCACCGTAAACCTCTGCCATCTGCCATCCAATGCAACAGTTCACTAATCTGCAGCTGAATGAATTCGAATCGTGGTTAGGAAACTGCTTCACCAGAAGACGGTTCATCCAAGATTCTTAGACCTCGTAATTTATTGAGCATGTGATGCGAATCCAACAGATCTTTTAGCGCGAAGCGTCTTGTGATGTGTCATCGAGTGATTTGAAACAACTGTTTTTACCTGTACCTGATGTACTGTTTTCATACATGATATTGATTTCTTGTTATTCCAGTTGCTTGATTTATTAGGTTGAAAAATTGAACGAAGTTCCTGCGAGCTGCCAGCCAGTGTGGTGAAACAATTACCCATAAGATGGTTGGACTTAAGAAATAACAACATCGAAATAAAAATAATTAATCACTAGATTAAAAAACCGTAACCACACGTGATTGAACTATTAACCTATAGGCGGCATGAACATAATATGTAAAATTCTTTTTGGACATGTGAACTTTCAGTACCAAATCGACATCTTTCTCTGTGAGAGAACAAAATGTATCTCATTGTGTTGCTAGATTATTTGTTTCTTGTGAACTTCAGTTCTTTGTTCCTGAAAGAATTGTCTTCCAGTGAATGAGGATGATCGTATATCTTTTTTGTTAACTCTTCGTTAGTCGCAGTATTTAATAGATGCATACGGTATAATTTTTTGAAGCGATAACTTCCCAACTGTGGCAATCCATAAAATTTCAGTTGCAACCCTGCAAAACGAAAATTGAATGTTTCTCAAAAGAACTTCAATGCTTACCTCTTTCCCAGATGGCAGCCTCTTGGCGAGCTTTTTAGTGATTGGAGAACGTTTCGCGACTTGGTGACGAGTCCGTATGGCGAGCTTTTTAGTGATTGGAGAACGTTTCGCGAGCTTGGTGACGAGTCCGTATCGTAATCCGAAGTCTAACAAATGACTGGGACTAACGGAGGGTTAACATACATGTGATGATGCGAATAAAATGAAAACACACTGAATTCTAAAGTTCACTTTGAAGAGTAGATGATGCCTTACAATGCAAAGAACTTGACCGTTAATCTCAGTAAACAGTATCTGACCTTATGTGAAACAAAGTTGTTTCCCTCGTTGCAGAAATGATTATGTCTATTTATTGATGAAAGTAAGGATGTATGTGTGAGTTGATATTTTCTTTCACGAGAGGAAGATTTACAGTTTTAGAATTTATCTAATGTGTCACATTAATACTATTTTGGTGCGCTACCTGAGTACCCTAGTTACAATTTTGAAATAATAGGAAAATTTTTTTAACTCTTATGTGATTTTAAAACTCCTATCATGTGATGCAAGAACTCTTTAAGAACTTACTTTTCTGAATCGCAAAACACACCTTTTATGAAATTGAACCTTTTCTTCTTCGACATTATTTTCTACTTATGCTTTTGTATCTTTTCATTCTTAGGTATTGCAATGTTTAGAAACGTGATATTTAAGTCTTTAAATATTATTATTAAATGAATGCTGCATGTAATAGAAAATCTTTAAGATACATTTGCTTCTAATTGAACCAGTTATTTTTAAGATCATTTTTTTATTTTTAAAAATAAGTAAAGAATTTAAATCCAAAAACATAAACCGTTTTCTATACTTTCCAAAATATATGAGAGTTGATATTGTGATATATTTAATTTCAATCTGAGTTATCTGTAGATCATATTTATGCTGTTGATGTCGGTGAACTGTGTATTTTTGTTTACTCCTAATAAAATGTATTTTGAAAATAAAATGTGCATCTTTTAATTTTTTATAACGAATTTTAATAGCCATCCATTATAGTTTTTCAAGTGTAGAATTAGATATAATGTCCAGCTGAATTATGACACAGACAATGTTTGAACGTGTTAACTATCATTATTTAGAAAACGTTAAGACTGAATACGCCCTGTTGGAGAAATATTACTTTGCGATATTGCTGGCTATGCCATGTATTTCCAGTAAGGCCGCTTTCTCTTAAAATGCCCTCCAACAACAACCTTCTCGCATCTCTTCCGGAATTACCTTCTCCAACAACAACCTTCTCGCATCTCTTCCTGAATTACCTTCTCCAACAACAACCTTCTCGCATCTCTTCCGGAATTACCTCCCAACACCGGTGCAGCATTCCAGACATCAATAATACAGCAATATTTATTTTTTCCCCACAAAATAGCGTATGCAAGTTGTTATGCAATATCTTCTTAGTCATCACATTACGGAACAGACGAAATCTCAAATATTCTCTTAAAACTGGGATTTTTTACACAGAAATTATTAAGGGGAGTTGAAACCCTAAGTCCGTTAACCCTAACCCTGTTACTTCGATGTATCTTTTCTCAAAATCTGTTATAGATTCATGTTTGAAATTTTTTATACAAGTAAAGTATATGTTTCTCCTTATACCGAAATGATTTTTTTTAAAAATTCTAAACTTTATTTTTTACAACTTCGTTTGTGTCAAAACAAAAAATTTTAAATTGGCCACTTCAATGTACCTTCTCTCAAAATCTGTTATAAATACATGTTTGAAATTTTTTATAGAAGTAAAGTACACCATTCTCATTATACTGAAATGATCTTTTGGTTAATTTTTAATTTTTTATAAATTTACAAAACATTTAATTAAACAAAGTGAAATTTTGACACAAAAAAAATTGTAAAAAATAAAGTTTTGAGCTTTTTTTAAAAAAAAATCTCATTTCAGTATAATGAGAAAGGTGTACTTTGCTTGCATAAAATGTTTCAAGCATGTATCTATAAGAGATTTGAGAAAAGGTACATGGAAGTGGCCAATCTAACATTTTTTTGTTTTGACACCAAAAAATTTGTAAAAAATAAATTTTTGAATTTTTTAAAAATTATTTCAGTGTAATGAGAAAGATATACTTAACTTGTATAAAAAATTTCGAACATGAATCTACAACAGATTTTGAGAAAAGGTACATCGAAGTAACAGGGTTAGGGTTAACGGACTTAGGGTTCCGACTACCCTTAAGTGCTTTCCTTTCGTTTCAAATACAGTCGGACCTCTATTTAACGAAGTCGCTAAATCCCGACAAAAATTTCGTTATATGGAAAATTTGTTAAATAGAGATTCACCTTTTAAAATACTTTAAACTACACAAAACAGATTTTAAATTCATAAACACTAAATATTATTTAAAAAAGTAATTAATCATACCTTTATTTTGTAAATTAATATGTATTTGTTTTATATATCTTACCCATCAAAAAGAAATCTGCAAGGAAAACAAGAATAAAACAAAACATTCTCCTGGAATACACTGTATTTTCAATTTAAAAAATAATAATTTTATATTCAAATTAATGAATTTTAGCATGCCATCATACGAGGGTTTGTTTATTTCTGCATCATGATCATTTCCATCTTCATCATCTTCGTCTTCATCGCAATTCATTGCTGTATTGTTTTTATTTTTCACACTGTCCACTTCAAAACTCCCTCATCTACATCTTCATAGACACATACTTTTAAACGTTTTGAACAAGAATTCGATAGATCATAATTTTGTATCTTATCACGATTTTTTATTTTGGTTGATAAGTTGTTTGGAGGAATACCAAATTTTAAAGCAATATCCTCTTTCATCACGCCTTTATCTACCTCATGAAGAATTCAATTTTTTTACTTGCTGCTCAAGCACTTTCGCTTTGACATTTTCCAGCTTCAAAGTCATTGATCACCATCAAAATGTGTTAAAAGAGAGAATAAGTTTGAAATGTCAGAAATGTTTTGAAAAATAGGGAGAAAAAAATATTGGATCACAAGAAAAAGTTCGTTAAATAGAGAATACACTTCGCTATTTGGAGGTTATTTTACGAAGAAATTCGCAAAATGTTCTTGGTTCCAAGGAAAAGTTCGCAAAATAGAGAAATTCGTTAAATAGAGGTCCGACTGTAATTTGAAGATTAGATTTCCTCACATTTTTTATTGTCCGTGGAGATAACCTATTCTTGTCATCCTCATTATCAATGACCGCAGTCATCAAATATTCAGTGGTATATTCCGACTTTCAAATTCCAAATGGAATAAGGCTATCCCCAAGGTGTTACAGACCCTTAAATATAAGTTACGTGGAGGAATAACAATGCTAATGAATTAGTGGTACAATTTTTGCACCGTCTCATACAAGAATGATATCCGCTGGTACAGCATCTGTAACGCCCTTAAAGGAAAATTTTATAACCAACTAGCAGTACGCGCACAGCGTTTCCTGTGGAATCAGGACTTCAAAAAATGAAAGAAAAAAAAACCGCCCACAATGAAAAGTTTTGAAAACAAAATCAAAACTAAAAATACACATTATTGATTTTCCCGATTATTTTTTTTTTTTTTTGCGATTATGACATTTTAACTCTAGAAAAACAGTACAGAATATGTTATTCTAAAACAATATTAAAAAATTGCAAAGTGAAAATCATTATTATACAGCAAGCAAAATATGCGAAACAAATAAACACGTGAAGATACTTCCGAAAATAATAATCGAAGTCATTCAATTGAAGGTTATGACGTCACCTGCTCTCTGCACCGTCACCCAATGAAATCGCCAGCAACGTTCAGGAGAAAGTGTCGTGGGAGGAAGCTCGGTAGAGAAAAATATCTTTCAACTGACCAGGAAAAAGTTAATTTAAAAAATGGGAAAAGATATTTTAACCGTTCTTGTTTTAAATCCGACAGAACCGTTCCAGTTATAAGTTGAAACCAATTGAAAATAATAGTATTATTAGAACGTCGGATGCAGCAAATTAAAAAAAATCGATTGCAAAATTGACTATGTTTTAAAATTTATCATAATTCGGTATATTACGTTTGAAGCTCAAAACAAATTTCATTAGGAAGAAAACTGTTCGCTCTATCCGATGCCGTATCAATTTTTTTCGAACTAAAATCAGAAACGGTACTGAGGACAAAAATGTTTCAAAAGTCACCCAAAAAACGCAAAACATTAAATAAAAAATTTTCTATATTAAATTTTAAAATTCGGGCTTCGAGGTGCATTAAGTCACCTTTACGACTAGCTGTATGCCAAACTTCATGGCTGTAAATGCGATAGATTCTTCTGGACAACGCACGCACACACGCAAACATTGACTTTTATAAGTATAGAAAACAATTTTGACAATTTTAATATGAGCCATAAATAGGGTTGCCGTACGAGCCGTATATACGGGATTGTCACCGTATTTCACTTTTCAGTACTGTATTACTACAGTGGAATCTCCCTATAACGAAATCGCTTGGTTCCAATTGAAAAATTCGTTATAGTGAAAATTTCGTTATACGGAGATTAGAGATTTTTGCTGTTATTTAAGTAAATGTTCCAAACTTTTCAATAGGTGCGATAAGTTCAAATGTATTTAATTATGATTTTCAATTAAAAATGAAGTAATATATATTATAAATTTGTTAAAATTATACTAATATTTATTGTATAAATAAAATGCTCAAAAGTTAAGACAATTCACCAATTTAGAGAATAATATGTACTAGTATGTACTTACGTTTATTTTACTTGAAAAATTCCTTTATTTTACATTGCTTTGCATTTCGTGATATTAAATTTTCAGAAAAATTTTTACTTTTTAAGAGTGAGTGGTTCTAGAAACAGGCACATGTGAGCGATTTGTTTGCACAGAAATTATCAACTTTCTTCAAAAATGACAAAAATCGAAAAGACAAACCTCTGAAAAAATTCGTTATAGGGAGACAATCACTTCGTTATATGGAGAATATTTTGAATGTTATTTAACATTCCGATTAAAAATTTCGTTATAGGGAGAAATTCGCTGTAGAGAGACTCTACTGTATTTGTCCCATTTTCTTCCTAAACTATGTGTGAGATTGGCAAAATTGAAATTAAATTCAACTAGTTTGTATATTTAAAAGATTATTTGAGAGAAAATAATGCCCACCAAAACTGTGAAGGAACTATGAAATTGAATATGGAAGAGAAATGACTAAACTTTTTTTGTAGATACAGAGTATATTCATCAGAACTCAAGTCTAATAAAGCTACGCGAATATGTATTTACCATTCCAGTCCATAATGCAAATGTGGAGAGAATATTTTCCCTAACTCAATTGATGTTATCACAAAAACATGAACTGACTTCGCTGAATTTTCTTTTAATGAAAAATAAGTTGTATTTATGTTTATACATCCTCTACTTTATTCATAATGTTAAAGACCGATCTCAAAGTAGCAATCGAAGAGGTAAAAAGTCCATGACGTAATTTCCCGCCAAAATGAGTTCTTTTCACTAAGTGGAATCATTTTAATCTTGGGTTATTGTAATGAAATGACCCTAATGAGTTTGATAAAGAAAATATGTTGTCATCACTTAGCACATTAAGCGGTCACGTGAATATGTTTATCTCCTCCAGAGTAACAACCCAAAGATTTAAAGACTTTCCAACAAGCTGATAGCATATTTGATAATCAATATTGAGCCTAAGTAGTAGATGTTGAATGGAAATTTATCCAAAATCATCGATAGACTCTTTTAGTTGTCAGCTGAAAATAATGGAGTGAATCATTATATTTAAAAATAATTTTTCAGAACAGATGTGTCCGAAGTTCTTCTAACTTTAATTTTATACTGAACGTTCGAATTGAAGCAATATTTAAAGGTTCTTTTTAGTACGCATTAGCACTACTTTTGTTTCTCCAGAATGATACTGTTGCCAATGTTACATAAAATATCAATTTACATAAGTTTCATAAATTAAAATTTTCATAAACCCTAAATAATTTTTTGGATTTAAAATCTGGTTGAAAAACAAGAATGGTTAAAATTGAATTTTAATTAATTTTTTTCTGAAGTGTTAAAAAAATTTCGCTTCAAAATTCCCTTCATGATTCTTCGTAATCAAGGTCGCGTGACGTATTTTCCCAACATGCATTTCGTCGAAACCACGTGGCGTCATAATCCCTTTGCTTCGCGTCGACAGATCATTCTTTTAATTTGTTTGTTTTTATACTTTTTAATACTCGATCATATGGCTGATATCTTTAGTTGGAGAAGACTGGAAAAAATGAAATATGACTTCAAAGATTTATTTACAAAGTTTAAACCTGAAATGGAAGATTTTATCTCTCTCTTTTCTCTCCTTCTTCTCTGATTCATTTTGGATATATTTAAATACTATAGAAGTTATGTTTGCCTGTCTCTTTCGAGGCGTATTGTTACATTTGAAATCGTTTAAAATTTCATTCGGTTTTCATTCTTTAACATTTTACCTAGTTTATAGGAACCAATCTTTTAAATCCTAATTTTTTTCCCTTAAATATCGGTTTATTTGATACTCTGCACTGTTTTCCTACAGTTCAAATGTCATTATCGTGAAAAAATAAGCGGGAAAATGAATAATTTGTTTTGATTTTGTTTTCAACTTTTTCGCGTCATCGTGGGCGATTTTTTTTCTTCATTTTGTTGAAGTCCTGATTCCACGAGAAACGCCGCGCGCGTACTGCTAGTAAGTAATAATCCCCAGTCCAGAGGTGATGCCTAGCCATCTACCCCATCCAGATTACACATTTTTTTATCGCTAAATACCACTGACCTGTCAACCTGTCTTTAAATTCCCAATGAAATAGGAAAATATTTGTCTCATGATTGTTAATAAATCTCCTAAGTTTAGTTACATTAACGCCCAATTTTGAAGGCAAAAGAGAGCTATTCTGGGACGAACATTCACATTCAACGTTCCTGTTCGTTGTTAGTTTATAAAGATACAGTTGTACAAAATTTCGGTGCAAATGCGTAAATGGTTCCTGATGAAGCATTTGTGCTGTTACTGTATATCAAAAATATCTGATTAAATCAAATAAATGATGAAAGTAGGTTCCAGAAAAAAAGCGAAATATTTTCTTAATTTTGGCAGGAATTCGTAAAAGGTTTCATTTTATATATTAGTTTATCATAATGTAAAGTAAAGTTCAAAACTAAAACAATTATGAATAAAAGAATGTTTTCCTTTTCCCCTAAGCATCCGATTTGCAGGCACAAATGTCACAAATCTTATTTCTGGGACATTCACTTATATAGACGCCAACAACTAGTGTTTCTTAAACATCTATAGTTCAACTATCGATAGTGTAGTCGATAGTTTTCACAAACTATCGATAGTAACGATAGTTTAAAAACTATCGATTGTTTTCTCCCCAGCGATACTATCGATAGGTGTTCTTCTAGTCGATAGTTTAGAAACTCTCGATACTATCGATAGTTTTAAAACTGTCGATAGTTCCAGTCGATTTACCTGACAATGAACTCGTCTCCGGGACCAGGGGCGAGGTGTCCCGTAATCAAAAAGTTCCAGTCGATTGTTTCAGTAGATAGTTTTCAAACTAACGATATTATCAATAGTTCCAGTCGATAGTTTTAAAACTATCGACTGAAAATGCGCCTATCGATAGTATTATCCTGGAGAAAACTATCGATACTATCCAGTGGCGAATCTAGGATTCCGGTCTGGAGGACTGAGGTCATAAAAACTTTGTATCGTCGTGATGAATGTCAAACTTCACGGCTAAAGTAAACCAAAACTCTTTAACTTTACAAACTTTACTCGCCTGACAATAAGAATCATAAAGAACAATACAATGCTTTCGATAATTTAATAAAAATTACGATGAAATAACTAGCCAAAAAATGTCTTCGACCGCGTCAATGCTACAAGTACAAGTGGAAAAATCTTCGAGCCTTTTAAGCTAGAAAGCAATGTTGAAAGGTTTTTATTATTTTTTTAAAGAGAGAAATTAAGAAAAACATTTGTAATGATGTTAAATTAAATCAAGAATTCTGGCTTGGCTCTGGGGGGGGGGGGCTGTAGCCAGATAGCTCCCCCCCCCTGGATTCGCCACTGATGCTATCTATTTTTCAGTCGATAGCTCCGAAAGCCCGATACTATCGACTTGGCTTCGATAGTATCGATAGTTTATAGATGTTTAAGGAACACTACTAACAACCTTCTACCCAAATCAACATCATGTTGCCACAGAAATACACACAAATGACATTATTGGAGTAACAAATAAAATGATTTTAATGAACAGTATATACTGTTATTTAATTAATATTTTATCTGAACCTTAAATATATATGCACACATGTTAACTGTGTTGTTTAGCTTTTTTCTCATTTTTAAGGCATTCTTGACTTTCGTGTCTTCGCTAAACTCTGGTGCTTTCGTAATTTCTGGGAAATTTCTCCGATAGAGGATCATTAATAGATAGGGGTTTGTTGAAAGGTGCTGAAGATGACGGGTCACTTTAGAGCGTTATTAACGTTATGATATATGACGTAAATTACCCGCAAAAACTGTACACTGATTCCACTATCTTCAGTTCGTTCACGTCAGATAATTTTTATCATTTCTGTCAAAAATTTATACTTCGATTTTGTCGTTTAAAAATAGATTTACTGAACTCCTGTATATGAATCATTGCCCTCTCTTTGAGAAATTTGAGGAGTTAACAGATTCATCGGTAGATTTCAATTCAGACTTTACTTACTTTTGGAAATTTTAGCTCCCGTTGGAACTAAATTATATTATAGTTTATATTTTTGAAGATATCTGTGTCCTAATTGAGAGTTACACATAAACGCTATGATAAAATTATTCCTGCATTGAAGTTCATATTTAAAAGAAACAATTAGCAACGTATCTCTACACAGGATCAGCGACAAGTGATTTTGCCGTTGACATTGACAAGTGACTTCATTGTCAAATGACTATGTCTCTTTTATAAGATACCTTTCATTCATTCCACTACGACACACCCCTGACTCCAGAGATGAAAATCTCCGGTTTGCAGTTTGGATAGGTGTGCGTAGAATCTTTATTGATCCAAGAGAAAAGAAAGTAAAAGCAAAAAAAAAAATTGCAAGGTAATGTCAAAATACAAGCACAAAAACCTGTTACCTGAGTTACATTGATGACTTCACAGAAACGACCTCGCTACATATATAAGGTACCTGAGGGTAATATGTTCATTTCAAACCAAAATTGATATGAGTACGGTAATGTTGAAAAAATCAAAACCATGTGCTTATTAGTGCTATCTGTCCTATCGGTGAAGTAATTTTTGTTCTCGCTTTTTATTTTTAATTTCAAATTTAAGATTTCGCAGAACACCTTTTCTCGAAGGTAATTCGGCCACTTTTCAACTTTCCCCAGTAAATAGATTTCTACTGAGTTCTTTTATTAAATTAAGCAAAGAAAGCAATTATAAACCAGCGAGAGTGGCCTCCCGAAAATTTCCCGCATGCGTCTAACACGGGTGGGGGAAAAAATCCACCGCGCGCCAGGAAACATGCGGTATTCCCTATAAGGTGGGGAAAACGTTCCAGCGTTTGCGCCTTTTTTGCGTCGTAGAATGGGGAAAAAACCGAATATGCAATTTCAACGCCTTTTTTCAACCGATTTAAAGGAAATTTGGAGACAAATCTACAATTAGGGTTTCAAGACTTTATACGAAATTTCATTCATCTAGGCCATATCTTTTAGAAGATATCGTCTTCAGAAGTATGCGATTATACAGACCGACAAACAGTCAACCCTTTGACGGATTTCGCACAAAATTAGATACGTACCTACATTTCTGATGATAAAACTGTGTACAAAATTTTATCCATCTAGCTATTCAAATTTTTGAGGTAAAGTGTTCACATGAACGCGGATAGACAGACAGACTTCCCTTAGACGGACTTTGTCCAAAATTTGATAGAAACCTACAACTTATGTGTCAAGATCACATACCACATTTAATCCCTGTAGCTCTAATAGTTTTTGAGTTATCGTGTTCACAGGCAGACTTCCCGTAGTCGGATTTTGTCCAAAATTTGGTAGAAACCTACAAATTATGTGTCAAGATCACATACCAAATTTCATCCCTATAGCTCTAATAGTTTCAGTTATCGTATTCACAGACACAAAGACACATAGACAGACATAATTCTAAAATTGTGTTTTTCGGACTCAGGGAGGTCTAAAACGTGAATATCGCCGTTCATGGATTTGGCCCAGAATTTTATACGGACCTACATTCATGACGATAAAACTGTGTATAAAATTTTATCCATCTAGCTTTTCAAGTTTTTGAGTTATAGCGTTCACATGACCTCGAACATACAGACAGACAGACTTCCCTTTAACGGATTTTGTCCAAAAGTTGATAGAAACCTACAAATTATGTTTCAAGTTCACATACCAAATTTCATCCCTTTATCTCTAATAGTTTTCGAATTATCGTGTTCACAGACAGACATACAGACAGACATACAGACACACAGACAGACATAATTCCAAAATTGTGTTTTTCGGACTCAGGAAGATCTAAAACGTGGAGATTCGACAAAATCTCGAGTTCGAATTTTTTGACGATTACAATACTTTCTCTTTATATACTTCGTATACGAGAAAGTAAAAAAGCAAAACTTGTTATTTTTATGAAGAGAACATAACATAAAATGTCTGAATACTTAAAAATTTTAAAATATACTTTTAAAATATGCTGCAATTTTAAAAAAAACACCATTAAAATCGGATTAATTTGGGGATTTAAATTTCACGGAGAAGATGGGTTTTGAATACCAAAAGACTGCTGAGAACCGTTGATGTAATATTTTAAAATTTACACAGATTCTACAGATGTAAAGTGTTGGTCCAAAATTCCAATATCCCTCAGATATTTTGCAGTCATGCGCAGAGTGAATCGTTATAAGCTCGATTTAATATTCATTGAAATTATAAATAATAGTCGAATCGATAACGATTTCTGTATGATGAACGGAATAAAATTCCTTGTATAAGAGAATTAATAAACAATGAGCATAAACGAAGTAATAAATATTTAAAAGAAAACGAAAGCATCACGCTAAGGTCAATGACTATTGATTGGTGTTATTATTCGTTCATTTCGGCGTTGCCTGTATCGTTAATTTGAGGGTTACATTGCATTTGTTTCGTTCTGTTTTGTAACTTAGTGGTGCTTCTGGATTCTTGTTCATTATATGCTTGCACGCACATAAAAATAAAATGGCGGATCCATTTATTGTACACATGTTCAACTTATTTTGCTTCGAGATAGATCTCAAGATACATTATTAAGTTCATCAAGAAGATTAAATAAACATGAGAATACCGATCGAACTGTTACAATCAGCCTGCATAGAAAAATGCTTTACTAAACATTTAGTCGTAAACAGTAGCATACTGATGTCAAGAGAGGGAAGGATTGTTGTTTGAACAACATTCAGTGGCAATTCATCTATATTTATAAAAGGCAATGTTTGCGTGTGTGAGTGTGTGCAATGTCCAGACGAATCTATTGCACTCACAGCCATTAAATTTGGCACACAGGTAGACGTAATTGTGACTCAATGCACCTCGAGGCCAGAATTTTAAAATTTAATCCAGAAAATTTTTTATTTGATGTTTTGTGTTGTTTTGGGTCATTTTTGGCACGTTTACGACTGTGTTATCTTTTGTAATGATCGCTAAAAACAATCAATGCGAGATCGGATAGAACAAACAATTTTCGTCCAGTTTGTTTTGAATTTCCAACATAATTTACTGAATTTTGAGAAATTTTTAAATAATAGTCACTTTTATGGTAATTTTCGATAAGGATTTCTTGAAATTCTCGCATCTGACGTTCTAACAACTCTATAAGCTTCATATTTTTTCAGCTTATAACTGGAACGTTTCTGTCGGATTTAAAACAAGAACGGTTAAAATATCTTATTCCGTTTTTTTTAATTAATTTTTCCCTGATCAGTTCCGACAGTTTTTTTGCTAGCGAGATTTGACAGCGAGAGTTTCTCCGGACGATCCCAGAATGCATTGTTGCTTTCTCGCAGGAGGTAACGTAATATGCTTTCATTCCCAGCCTGCATTTCTACAACCCGATTCCTTCCGGTGACGTCATTACATTCACGTCATTGTCGAGAGGAAAAATAAGCGGGAAAATCAATAATGTGTATCTTTTGTTTTGAATTTTGTTTTCAAAACTTTTTCGTGTCATTGTGAGCATTTTCCCCCCATTTTGTCGAAGTCGTGATTCCAAGGGCAACGCCGTGATCGTGCTGCTAGTTAATTATAAAGGAAAAATTGCGCGATGTGTGTGTATTCTGCTTAATCTAATATCATCTTTTCAAACTTGATATCCATTTAAGCTGATTGCATTTATAACTGATGCCATGGTAGTCTTAAAACAAACTAGATTCTAATTTCATCAGTTGAAATGTTAGGCTACAATTGATAATTAGTAAACTCAAATACTTATTTAAACCCATCTTGGTCGCACGTCATCAGTGGCGAATCCAGGGAGGGGCTATCGGGCTGCAGCCCCCCCCCAGAGCTAAACCAAAATTCTTGATTTAATTTAAAATCGCTACAACTGTTTGATCTTAATTTTCATTTTAAAAGAATAGTAATAAAATCGTGATAACATTGCTTTCTGACTTGACAGGCTCGAAAATTTTCCTACTTTTCTAGTCATTCCATTTGCACTTGTAGCGTTGGCGCGGTCGAAAACATTTTTTGGTCAGCTATTTCATTGTATTTTGTACTAAATTATCGAAAATATTATAGTGTTCTTTTCTATTCTTATTGTCAGGAGAGGAAAGCCTATAAAGTTAAAGTGTTTTGGTTTATATAAGCCATGAGATTTGACATTCGTCACTACGATACAAAATTTTTATGACCTCAGCCCCCCCCCCCAAACCCGAATCCTGGATTCGCCACTGCACGTCATACGTTCGGCTCTGTTGTGCAAGCACGGCCGGCGTCTCATGTCATGCGACCAAGAGAAAAATTGCATCGTTTGAATTCGTCGCTACTTGCGCGTCTCGTTGTATTCCGCGATTATTTTTTGTATTTCTGAATATTGCTAAGAGACGCTAACTAGTCCTTGCTTTAATTAAAAACTGGAATGCATTGCAGGGAAAACTGGAGATCAGAGGACGGGATATCATATGTTTGACCACCAGTAGTTCAAGCAAAAATTGCTTACAAACCAAAATATTTTGCATTTTCGAGTTCAGGATAGAACATATACTAATTTTCAGCAATAAAAATAAATACTTTTTTTGGCTCGGAAATTCCAAAAAAATCCGAACCAGAAGGGTTAAATGTAAATAAGGGACTCCTAGAATGTAGGACTTTTTGCCGAATGTGTAATTCCCTGCCAAAATACAACAGGCACGGCGAGAAAACTTGGGAAAAAAGACAAATTTCGAAAACAATAAATCAGAAAAAATATTCTATTACTACAAAAATTAAAAGTGACAAGTCGAAAATAAATAAATATTTAAAACAAATATGAAAGTTATTTTCATATTAATTGTTTAAAATAACCGAATTCACTGGGAGGAGAGGAAGGCAAAATTCTACGAAACGTCATTAGGTGAAGTAGCTATTCAAATTAATACGGAAATTTGTGCTCCATGCACTAAAAGATTGGGCATCGCTAATGTAATGTCCCTTTCATTTTTTAAAAATAATTTGGGCAAAGTTTCATTCAAGAAAATTAGGTGTGTAGTATTAGATTTTATGTATGAAGAGCTGGCATAACAAAAGAGCTGTCTTCATTCATTTGAAGTTTACATTTCTTTACATATATGCATGCATAGGAACGAGTTTTCTGTTTTACTTGTTTTGTATACATGGAACTTCCGTCTGTCTGTTCGGATTTGTCAATGAAAATTTTTAACATTTCAGAACTCTGTATGAAAATGCTGATTAGTATTTTAAATCTTTTTACATATACGAAGTATACAAAGAGAAAGTATTGTAATCGTCAAAAAATTCGAACTCGAGATTTTGACGAATCTCCATGTTTTAGACCTCCCTGAGACCGAGAAACACATTTTTGAATTGTGTGTGTCTATGTGTCTGTCTGTGAACACAATAACTCGAAAACTATTAGAGCTACGGGGATGAAATTTGGTATGTGATCTTTACACATCATTTGTAAGTTTCTATCAAATTTTGGACAAATTCCGTCTATCGGATGTCTGTTTGTCTGCGGTCATGTGAACACCATAACTCAAAAACTTGAATTGGTAGATGGACAAAATTTTTGAACAGTTTTAACATCATGAATGTAGGTCTGTATCAAAGTTTGGACCAAATCCATCGAAGGGTTGATGGTCTGTCGGACTGTATAATCGCATACTTGTAAAAACTATATCTCCTAAACCCTTTGGCTTAGATAAATAAAAATTGATATGACGGTTGGTAACATGAAATTATAGATCTGTGCCCAAATCTCGTTCCAATCGGTTAAAAAAAGACGGTCAAATTGCACATTCAATATTTTTAATCCTATTCTCCATGCGCATGCGTACTGGTAGCAATCTCCGTGCACGCGGAAGAATTACGTCACTTTGCCCTTGAGCCGGCAAGAGTGGAAGTATGTGATAGATGCGTTTTAATCGGTACGTATCTCTTCGAATTTGTTTCTTTACAATGAAAAACCTTCTGATAGTCATTGGATTCTGGGTTACAGCAGGTTCGAATTTTTTTATCCACACGTGGGGTGGGGAAACATCACCTTCTTGGGTGAGAACGGTGGGGTTTGGGCACCTTTGTGGTGAATACGAGAAAGTTTAGGGGAGACCACTCCATCTGGTTAGCGAATGTTATGGCTTGAGTATATTTTGAAAATACCAAATTTGAGCGACGTTTTTCTGTGCTTCTGGATATTTACGTGAAATAAGAGTGTCATTTTTTGTAAAATATGACTTAATTACTTTGTTTTCGCCTATTCTACAGAGATATATAAATCTTCAGTGTGTATCGAAACCCAATGGCACATTCTAAGCTGCTGAGTTGTTTCTTTCATTAAATTTTACTTTCTCGTATAGGAAGTATACAAAGAGAAAGTATTGTAATCGTCAAAAAATTCGAACTCGAGATTTTGGCGAATCTCCACGTTTTAGCCCTCCCCGAGTCCGAAAAACACAATTTTGGAATTATGTCTGTCTGTGAACACAATAACTCGAAAACTATTAGAGCTACGGGGATGAAATTTGGTATGTGGTCTTTAAACATAATTTGTAGGTTTCTTTTAAATTGTGGGCAAAATCCGTCCACGGGAAGTCTGTTTGTCCGTCTGTCCGCGGTCATGTGAACGCTATAAATCAAAACCTTGAATAGCTAGACGGATAAAATTTGGTACACATTTTTTATCATCAGAAATGTAGGTCCGTATCGAATTTTAGGCCAAATCCGTCAACGGGTTGACTGTCTGTATAATCGCATACTTCTAAACATTATAACTCGTAAACACTGAAGCTTTGATAAATAAAAATTGGTAAGAGGCCTGCTAATATTAATTGTAGATCGCGCTCATTTTTCGTTTTAATCGATCAAAAAAGTTGTTCAAATCGCCTATTTGTCTTTTCTCATCGCACAATGAAGCGAGGCCTCTATTGCGTAATTGCGCGATTCACTTGCTCTAAGCCTTTCCGCTTCTACCCACGCCTTTCGCCTCCAAGCTTCCGATTCCCAATCTTTTTTTTTCTCCACTGCGTTAGGGACGCTTGTTCGTTTTCTGCCTTCTAGCTTATGTTAACGTAGGACTACGTTCCTCCCATTGGAGTCTCAGGAAGGAAAATGATTAATAAGCCAAAACGCCGCAAAACTTGGTATGGGAGATCCTCTATATCTCGGTAACTATATATGTTAAAAACATAACTAATGTCTTATTTTATAGATCGAAGGTAACAACAGAAGTTACAAAAAGAAAACTTACTTAAACTTAAAAACTTACGAGAAACTTCGAGAAACAAAAGAGTCACGCGAGTAAAGTAGTCCTACGCCTTTAACATCAGCGGCTGTTTGAAACAGACAACCTCCCGTCATTTTTTTTCTCCACATGTGTTAGGGGTAATGCTGTTAAGGTTCAGTTGAGACTACTCCCGCTGTTTTTATTATTTAACTAATAGGTTGAATAAACTAATAGAAACTGCGAGGGGTTTTTTGAACTAATCGTTGAAAGAAACTAAAAGACGAAAGTAATTGGCATTAAAGAGAACACAGAATTCTCTTTTGTGTAGACGATTCAAAGATGACTCGAATTTTGCGCTCGAAATAGAAAACAATAGGGTTGACGATCGCTTAAATCCAATTATTACTGAACGAATCTGTTTACAACAAAATAGAAACTCCTTTATAAAAAAAATCATAAATTTTATTTTGTATTGATTGGAATTATTAATGACAATTAAATAAATATTTATTTCTATATGATGCGTCGAACAAAATTCCTTCTATAGGAGAATTAATAAAACATCGCTCATAAATGAGGCATTAAATATTTAAAAGTAACATATACATCACTCTTAGCGTGATAACTATTGATTACTGCTATTACCTATTTATTGCTTTGAATCGTCTATGTGTCTAATGTGCGGTTTGCATTGCCTTTATTTCAAAACTTTGTTATGTTTTTGAATGTTTGTTTTTACTTTCATATGCGTGTATGCATATATTTACAGCAACTGATCCATTTGTTAGATATTGGCTCAAGCTGTTATGTTCTGCGTTGAATGTCAACACACATAATTATGCTTATCAACGAAATCTGTCTATTATCGGAAAACTCAGTATACCCTGCACCAAGAGCATTTTCCGAAACGCTTAATAGTCAAAATGACTTTACAGTGTAGCCGTTCTATAAAATGTTGACTTCCTAATAAAAATCAAACAAAATTTTAACTCTAAATTGATAACCTTTATTTTCTTAAAATATTTCAACTGACTTTATATAAAATTTAAATGAAGTATTACTAATCAAATAACAAAAATATGTAAATTTTCACATTTCATCAGGAAGAGCTTTCCGAAGAGAATTAACATAATTGTTATATCTTCAAATTAGAAGCATTCGATTCATTTTATCATTCGATTTATTTGTATCTCTTTATGAAATATCGTCTGACTTTTTACTTTCTCGTATACGAAGTATACAAAGAGAAAGTATTGTAATCGTCAAAAAATTCGAACTCGAGATTTTGACGAATCTCCACGTTTTAGACCTCCCCGAGTCCGAAAAACACAATTTTGGAATTATGTCTGTCTGTGAACACGATAACTCGAAAACTATTAGAGCTACGGGGATGAAATCTTTACACATAATTTGTATGTATGTTTGTTTGGTATGTGATCTTTACACATAATTTGTAGGTTTCTATCAAATTTTGGACAAAATCCGTCAACGGGAAGTCTGTCTGTCTGTATGTTCGATAACATGCGAACGCTATAACTCAAAAACTTGAAAAGCCAGATGGATAAAATTTTATACACAGTTTTATCGTCATGAATGTAGGTCCGTATAACATTTTGGGCCAAATCCGTCAAATGGTTGATTGTCTGTCGGTCTGTATAATCGCATACTTGTTCAACTCCATACGCATGCGCAATAGTAGAAATGCCTGTGCAAAGGAGAGACACTTCGAAAACTTGGCAGTTTGCCAAAAACCAATTCTTGCGGCGAGATTTTGTAAGGAAGCAAACATTTAGGTCGTCTCGTTTTACTTGCGTGCTGGAAACAATCTCTGCGCATGCGCAAGCTATTCTCCTGTTTTCTTCTCCGCACGCGGAACTGGCATTGCTCGAGTTTGATAAAAAAAATAAATATTGCGAAGTTTTAATACATACGTATTTTTTTGAATATGATTCTTTACCTCAATATTTTATTATCACTATAATCAACAATGAAAAACCTTCTGATAGTCATTGCATTCTGGGTTACAGTTGGTTCGAACTTTTATCAACGCAGGGGGAAGGGAAATGACAAATGTTTGAAAAGTATACGAGAAAGTTTAGGGAGGCCACTCCCGCTGGTTTTCTTGCCTTTCATTATTATTTGACTGTGTGAATCTGGTTCGAGAATATTATATTTCTTATGAGTTTTGGGCAGTTCTTTTTAATTTCTTCCCTCGTCAATTTCCCAAAAAATATTTTATCCTGCATAAATATTGTGAATGCAGCTACTGAGCATACATTTTTACTTTCTCGAATACAAAGTAGACAACGAGAAAGTATTGTAATCGTCAAAAAATTCGAACACGAGATTTTGACGAATCTCCACGTTTTAGACCTCCCCGAGTCCGGAAAACACAATTTTAGAATTATGTCTGTCTGTCTGTGAACACGATAACTCGAAAACTATAGGAAATACAGGGATAAAATTTGGTATGTGATCTTTACGCATAATTTGTAGGTTTCTATCAAATTTTGAATAAACTCCGTCTACGGGAAGTCTGTCTGTTCGCGTTCATGTGAATATTATAACTCAAAAACTTGAATATCTAGATGGATAAAATTTGGTACACAGTTTTATCATCATGTATGAGGTCCGTATCAAATTTTGGACCAAATCCGTTGAAGGGTTAATTGTTTGTCGGTCTGTATAATCGCATATTTTAATCGCAATAACTTCTTTAAAAAATTACTTAGATAAATGAAATTTGGTATGTGGCCTTCTTACCTTAATTGTAGATTTGTGTCTATTTTTTATGACAATCGGTTAAAAAAAGGGCGTTAAAATTTCATAATTAATTTTTTTAATCCGATTCTCCATACGCATGCGTACTGGTCGCAATATCTGTGCACGCGGAAGGATTACGTCACTTTGTCCTTGAGCCGACAAGAACGGAACCTAGCAATGTGTGAGAGATGCGTTTTAATCGGTGCGCATCTCTTTGAATTTGATTCTTTACCTAAATTTTTTACAATCACTATAATCTGCAATGAAAAATGCTCCGATAGTCATTGGATTCTGGGTTACACTAGGTTCGAATTTTTTTATCCACGCGGGGCGGGAGGGGAAACAACAACTTTTTGGGGAATTATACGAGAAAGTTTAAGGGAGATCACTCCCGCTGGTTCGTGATTGTTTACGTAATCTGAGGAACATCATATACCAATGCATCTATTCATTAAACTGCCAACGGCTAAAATTTAGATGAAAACTGTTTTTCATCATTTATAAAGGGCTTTTGTAATCAAAGTGTCACTAACCAAAGTAATCTGTATGCAGATCTAACAATCGTTCAAGTGCCATCATGGAATGGAGACAAGGAAAAAAGGAATGTGAAAAAAAAAGTGTAGTCACCAAAGTAGCCACTATAATATATATATTTTAAATAAATATTTAAGCGCTAACCGTGTAAGCGTTGCACTGTGCAATGTCAAAAGGAAGTATAATGAACGGACAACTGAAAAATCCAAGTCTCTCACTGCTTCATTTCTTAAAATATAAACATTTTCAATTAAACATTTCGTCCCACTGAATTATGGAAAGATATCTTGGGTATATCTTGCTATCTTGACATTATTTTGGCTTTAATGTTCAAATATATGTTCTGGGTTTATATTTGAGAAAAAGCATCGGAATATTTTTAAATTAATGTGTGAAATTATCTACTGACGTATAAAAGCAAAACGAAACAAAGCATAAAAATTTTCGAAACATTCCCGATGAATTATGGAAAAATATCTTACCTTGACACTATTTTGGCTTTAATGTTCAAGTATATGTTTTGGGTTTATATTTCAGAGAAAGCATCGGAATATTTTTAAATTAATGTGTGAAATTATCTACTGACGTATAAAAGCAAAACGAAACAAAGCATAAAAATTTTCGAAACATTTCTTCGCGATGAATTATGGAAAAATATCTTAACTTGACACTATTTTGGCTTTAATGTTCAAATATATGAGGTTTATATTTCAGAGAAAACATTGGAATAGTTTTAAATTAATGTGTGAAATTATCTCCGAGTGACGTATAAAAGCAAAACAAAACAAATCATAAGAATTAACTAATATTAATGCTTAATGTGCAATAAATTTATTTACAAGCTTTTCATATAGGTTATACAATATTATTTTTCGAGACCCGAGGATTATCAATATTTAGAACTTAGAATTTGGTAGTGAAGCACAAAAAATAGAGAATAGAGGCTCCAGAATGGGTTTCAGAAACAAAACAAAAAAAATCTTCGAAAAAGAATTTTCATCGAAGAATACAATTTGAAAAGAAAATAGGTTGAAAGTTTAAAAGAAGGTAGGCTCAAACACAAAACAAATAAGAAACTTCGTATAATACATTATACAACTGATTTCTTTTAATCAAAAAAATGAGATCTGACGATTTTTGTAGGACTGAAGAGGCTTGTTGGCTTTCCGAATGATCTTCTTCAGCCTGCAGAACATGGCTTCTCCAACAAACAGGAGGAACCCTAGAATGATCCCCAGCAGCAGAAGATAGAAGGGTCCTTGAAGATCTTCCATGTTCACCTCCCTCTGGCCGGGGTTGTCGCCTTCGATCGAATAGCACTCCTCCCTCGCGGGGTTGTACTTCTTCTTCCAGTGACCCAGGACTCCACTTTCTCTCATCTGCTGGATTCTGGAAAAGAAACAGTTTATCAACACCAGTGGCTCCCGCATTCTTTCTGATACTGCTTTAACTACCCACACTTTAAACCGGTCATTCACGACTGATCCACGCCACTCAAACCCATCCACTATCTGTTACTCCTATAACCTATACCAATCTTCTCCAATTTCCGGTGAACCACGCACCCTATACACACACGTAGGTACTAACACCTCATCTGTCTCCCAATCCAAATGGAGCGATGGCTATTATTACAAAAATCGTTCTGTGAGTGTATGGTGTAAACAGTGGCGGACTGGGTCTGAAAATAGTGGTTGCCAGGAGTCAGTGAGGGCCCACACATATCTACAATCATAACATTAATATATATATATATATATATATATATATAATTATTATTAATTATTAAATATATAATTATATATATATACATATGTATATGTAATAATCTCACTTAATTTTACTTTAAATTCTAATATTATATATTTTAAAATCTTAGTACAATATTAATGTATTCTAAAGTCACTTTTCTTATACTCCAGTTTCGTTTTATTTCCCGCGCTAGGGGTATGTTAAATCTCGCGTTTTGGAATATTTATTACTAAAAGAATATTTTAATCGCTTCCACGCGCCAGCTTAAATCGCGAAATCAGCAACTTGTTGGCGCCATACTTTTTCCTAAAACACTTACGTAATTTACTAAAAATAGCTAATATTCCCTTCTCTTTGATGAAGTGTCTATATGTTAATCCCTTATCTAAGAGAATGAAGGGATTTTCCGTTCTCTTTTGACTTGAATCTTTCATACGAGATGTGCGCATATTCCGCCACTCTCCCATAATAAATAAAAACAGTTAATAACTCGGCTTGTTCCTTATTTGACGACTACAACAACGGAATCATTTTATGTATATATTTTATTATATATAAATATAATTTAAAATCAATAATCTATTCCTAATCTAAAGATATGTTAAAGATATTATTAATTAATTTAAGTATTATGCATAATCACTGGAAGTAACAAATATAAATTCAAATTTATGATTGAATGTTAAAAAATTCTTGAAATAACTATATGGTTCCAAAATTACAGCGTGCTACACATCCACAAAATGTTTTTAAGCAAACTTAAAATAAAATGCAAACTATCTACCAATTTTAATGTTTTTAAAGAACACCTGTTACTGTTAAAGACTGACAACTGAAAAGTACAGAAATCCACTAGATTAAGAGCAAGTCAACAAGCGTTTCAGTTCGCTAGAATAATGGTTTCAGTAATTTGATTATAAAAAATACAAAATTCTAATTTACAATTGATTTCAGACAAAGCGGTTAATAATTTTAAAACATTTTCTATTAATCAATCTCAATATTCTTTATTTATAGAATGGAACATTTTTTAAATTATAAAACAACAGGATGTAAAACTTCAAATAGGTTATTAGAAAAAATTACGAAGAGGAAAGGTTTCAGAAACTACCTTTCCTTTTTTTACTGCTAATTCCTTCAAAATATCTCTAGCTATATTTATAATTGCCGTATAAGTATAAGATATAAAGTTTTAATAAACATAATTAAAAACATTATTTATTTAAGTTTAAGGTTAATTTATTCTACTAAAATTAGCTTTTCTTCAGTAAGCAAACTACTCATAATTTCTATATAATATTCATCTTAAAAGACTTAATGGTACAGTAGAAAGAAATATGCAATGGTATCAAATGCATGTTTAATAAAAATAAATAATGATCAGATTTAAATCAACATTTTCATCATTATTTTAATGATTGTGTAGAAAAGAGTTAAATCGTTTTATTTCAGACAATCAAAATTACTATAAGAGACAACAGTCTTCTCGGTGTTTAAAAAAAAATGCGTGGAAATTCAACTCACAAACTGAATTCCCATTAATTATTATTATGTACACGACATTCAAATGGAAGCATATACTCTTATTTCGCATCTGAACATTTGAAAAATCTTATTTTATTTTATCGTGAACATCCGCTGGTAATTTATATTTGCAAAACTTTCTTAGAAATATTAAAACAAATCATGTTTCTGTAATGCAACAAAAACATGTTTTTAATAATTTGTTAAAAACAATAATTAATTGATTTTAATTTTAATAAATTCGATTATATTCTTTGTAACACGCTGGTGCGGGGCCCTATTTGGAGCAATCGGCTTAAGGCCGGCCCCGACTTTCAACTTAACAAAAATTAAATAAGTTGGCGAGTTTAAAGTTTGTCGATATAATCAAATTAAGACAATTAATAAGATAGACGAGTCGGTTGGTAGTCAAATGCGATTAGTGTTTAATATTACAAAAGCAATGTAAAAATAAAGAAATGATAATTTTAACTTACCTCTCAAAAAAAAATTTTTTTTTCTTTCTTTTTCAACATACGCTACGTATGTCCTTACTTTCTTCCTACTAAAAACAGAAATAACACTTTTCTCACCAATTATTTTCCATGAAAGACAGACCAATAAGACAGGTCCCTTTGACTCTTCTAAACGCAAACGCATAAAGAAAAGCGTAAGTCATAAATGTCATTTGTAGTCTTGTAATTAGGGTGGGCACAATTTCTCCCACCCGCCCTAATCACAGTTTTAGGTAAGAAAACCTTTTCCCACAGGCGAGTTCCCTTGCTTGTGAGATTTATGACAGTAAAATGAAACTACAAAAAAAAGAAAGAAAAAATCCAACTTATAGCCATCTCTCACAAGAACCGCAGTCTATCTGCACAAAGGGAGGCAATTCTTTCCGTCTCTCCGGGGGCTTCCGAAACCAGCAAAATATCTTAATGAGTTTTGCGACTCGAATTTTCACAGAAGAGATACCCTGTTTCAATGCCCCGAAGGTTTGCTGGTGAAACATCTGTAAATGATCGGAAGTTCAAATGAAGTGGACAGAACGCCGTTCCTACGGGCGGATATTCGACCACCCGCTGTTTGACTGGTCGAATTACGACGGCAGTAAATCCCTAAAAACGGGTGTCGAATTCCAAAACATGGACCTTGGGGGAAAGGGCTATTTTGTTTATGTGTTTGAGAGAAGGAGTTCTTCTTTGCTTCTCTGCTACACTTTCTGGGGGGCCCAAAGTGTCTTCTGTTTAAGGGGCCCACTTGCCATCGGGCAAGCTGGCAACCTAGCCAGTCCGCCACTGGGTGTAAACAGTCCAACACGCAGGATAATGGAGAATGAAGATTCATTCACAAATATGCAGGGAAACACATAGCACAGGTAACAGGAAACAATAGATCTTGCACAGATTAGCAACGTAAACAGGTAACAATTCACAGGTAATAACAGTTCAGTACTTTGAGATTTAGCAAC
>BGPR01013827.1:28327-40715 GCA_013235015.1 Araneus ventricosus | reverse complement strand
ATCTACATGCAAAATGCACAGTGCAAAATTCATGCAATGAAAAAAAACATATCTATGACTATAATAATAAAAATATCTGCTAAATCAACATAGGTATGATCAACCTTTGTGCTGACTACTTAAATGATAAAAAGCAGGCACAAAATGGAACATTACTTGCGTATTCTCAAAAGACATCACAACTTTCAAGAATGAACTTCTTAGAGCTGTTTAAAAACTAAAATTATATTAGATTCAGCATAAAACTCATCACTAAAATTCATGTTTCAAAGTTTTAAGTAAAGACAAATAAATCTTAGTTACCATGAATGGAGTGTGATGCCCTAATGCTAGAAGACGGAGTCCCAAACCATGCAAAATGTTGATAATGCCAGCAACACCAGCAAACTTTCCAAAGGCAACGACTCTTTGCCCTTTGCTGTCCACAAGCTTTTCATAATCAATTAAGCGAATATTCTGCAAGAAAAATTGTTCATCAATAATGCAAAAGTTTTAATATCGCTCATACAAAAATAAAAAAGTATTAGCAAAAAATATAATTAAAAAGTATAAGTAAAAAATGTTAAAGTAAAGTGCCCAAATATAATTAAAGACAAAATTTTTCCAAAAAATATTTTTGTATTGATTGACTTTGAGTATTCTGGACTTGGTTGAAGGATGATTAAAATTGGTATTATGGACATAGTTCTGAATATCTTGGGAAAATTTTCTTCATTCAAATGACTAATGGTTCTAATAATTGTCAATTGTTATTTTAGTTCAACTATTATATTTTTATATTTATTTATTATTTCACTTTATTATTTTGATATTTTATTTATTTATTTTTGCCATTATTTTTTAATGTTTATATGCTATATGAATTTAAATTATTATTATAGATTAGATTTCTTATATGTTGAGTTAAGATTCTTTTGGGATTACTACATGATTACAACTAGCTTCGCTTGCTCGCCACACAGTTATGCGTTTCTGCTAGTAATAGGAAATTATAAGTACATTAATTACTAAAAGTAAATTCTTCTTATTGTGGTAACATTTTGTTCATTTTCCACTTGTATTTACCCCTTTTTCCAAGAAACAGGCAAGGCCAAAAGAACAAAGTCCTATCATCGTCCCACAACTATGCTCCTGTAGTTCGGAAACCCCTCTCTGTACATAAAAATGCTTAACAACTCTATTTCGCCCATTCCGATTGGATCTTCTTATGAATGATTCTTCAACAGTTTCATTTGCCCTAATTTCTCATTTTCGTCTGATAATCGAAATTACCCTACTTAAACTCATTTTTTGAAATTATCTAAATCAAAAATAATTTCGCCATCTCAGACTTTTTACAAATTCAAACATTTAAACAATCCAAACTTACGAGCTGTTGCCAAACAGCGATTAACAAATTTGGCCTGATTTCACATCTACATAAGTGTTTTATATATACAGATTGCCATCAACAATTTCACATGCTTTGGTGGATGGAATCCCCATTTGTGTATACAAGAATAAAGGAGCAGATTTCCATAATAGTTAAACTCCACAGTTGTGAATAAAATATAGGAATGAGCAACTTTAGAAAAAAGTGATTATAATGAAGATACCTATAATAAATTATACAGTAAAATGTTTTGGAACATAATTGAAAAAGATATCATACAATCTACTCTGAAATCATTCATATAATCATCAACAGCATGCATGGCGGCTGTAAAAAATATGAACCAAAATCATTTTTAAGTGTTAACAAAGCTAAAATCTATTGCAATCAATCGTATATTCTTCCTACAGTTTAAACTAAAATATTATAGCTAATTTCTATCAATATGGGTCATAAATTACATGAATTTAAAAAAAAATACTATATAAAAAATGCATTTCAATAAATAATAATGAAATATTATTTAAATATTGTTTAAGTACAGAGTAACATGTCCTTTATAGCAAAATACAATGTTTCATTTCTTCTTACAAATTTATAAACCTGTTAAGCCTGTAAAGATGCAACTATATTGTATACTGATTCCATCTATGAGCATGGCTCGGCATAAATATTTTTTCCAAATGATTATCCTAATTTAATCTTTTTAATTGCTCAGAGGCATGACTGCAACTTGATTTCAAAAATTTGAAAAATTACCATGGAATAAAAATCCAACATATTATCAAATACAGCGTCTGTTCCAACCGACAGATCCACAAGTCAAACCGGTCATAAGTTGATATATATTTTTCAACACTATTTTCATTCACACAGGTTATAAAAATTGTACATAAAATACAAAAATTCAATCAATGTACGTATAATTAATCTACATACAGTAAACAAAAATACAACCAGAAAGTAGGTTTTATTTTGAAATTCAATTTTTGTGGTATTGAGTGTAGATGGTCACAAGTTGTATAGGTCACAAGTAGAGTAAAGGGTGTATTTCAGTATTTTTAAATGTTATACATTTACTCTAAAACAAAATTTGAGATATACAACGAATCTCTGAAAAATCTGGAAATTGCAGATTTCAGAGACTTAAAACAGAATTTCGAATAAATCTAGAACACAATCGCCCCTGTCAAGTTGAAATTTCACTGAACCACAACAGGTTTTCACAACCAAACTGCAGTTACAGATGGTCTTGTGCAATTAACTGCACAAGACCATCAAAATCTCAGAATGGAAAATGTTACAATGCAGACATGGGTTTGGAACAAAAAAAAACTGAACTTTATAAATAATGAATTGTACCAAACATAAACACCAAGAAGTAAAATAAGTATGATTAATTGAACAATAAAATAAATTTATATAAAAAGTGGTTGAGATATTAAAAATATTGTAGAATTATAATATAAAAGAAAATTAATGGTTGAAAAATGAATTACTTATCTAGAAAGTTTTATTAAAATAAAAACTATGGTAAAAATGACACAAAAACTAAACAAAAGATTCCACAGAAATGTGTCATATCTGTACAAGATAATAAAAAATCATTGTTTTAATGGAATGGATGAGACAGAACTCACTCTTTCAAGAATACAATCAAGCATGGGCATATTAGCCTCCTGGGCTTTGATGGTATGCGAGAAGAAGCAGTATGTCTTGTTTGGCAACAAACTGTCAATGGGAACTTGCTTCACTCCAATAATTACAGGGGCCTCGCTGATATCTTCTTGGATGATGGCTCCAGCACTGATATAGGCCTGAAAAAGAAATATGGATTTAATCATCACATGTAATTCCACAAAAACAATTACAGTCACTGATCACTGAAATATACAGTACAGTTTAGTTTAGTTATATTGAAGTCTCATTCTGAAGCAACATGAGGGCTATTTTTAGGATGAACCTTGTAATTTTGAATCGTGGTCAGACGACAAAGACAACACTTGAGCCGGCACCCTTCTTTCCAAATTTCCATGCCACCAAGGATCCATGCTTCTGATGGCATTTGATATGGACGAATTTAATATGCACCAGATCTGCTTACACGACAGTTCTTCGATGGAATCGGGTTTCAAATCTGGAACTCTCCGGCCCTGAAGCCGAGATCTTACCACTACGCCAACCAACTGACAGTACAGAAAAGGCTATGTTGTGCATAATTATGCCCAGTCAAATAGCTCTGGATATGAACCTGTTGTATTTAACAGAATTTAGTTTTAAACAGCAGTGTAAGGCCCCGCTTAATTGCCTTTAATGGCAATAACTGCAAAACTGCCGAGACGAGATGGGAAAAGCCATGTAGTATCCAAGTTGTGGATCAACAGAAGCGAAAAAGGAACCAACACCCAGAGACTGGTGATTGCTTTGTTTGCAAAGAGCTGAATGAATTCTTGTCTATCGATGTAAATTTATTTCCAATATAGTAGTCTGGAAAAGAATCTGCCTTCTTATTTTGATTTAGAAAGCTATCACTAACATATTATGGCAGGAAAATTAGCTAGAATGATAGGTAGACAGAAGAGGAATGTGTATGAAGCCAGTTAGTAGAACTCTACCGGGAGTGTTTGACTATGAAACTGTAGTACCGGTCATATTCTCTACAATGAGTTTCTATACTTAGAGCAATACTTGTTTAATTTCATAGAACATTTTCTAGAACTCAAGGACACACAGAAATACATTTTACTGATGAAGCAGCCATTTATAACTTTCTACATATTATAAGCTTGAGTTGCCACTGATAATTTAATAATTTATTTTAAAATAAATATTTATTTACTTGCTTTACCATAACTTGTGACTATTCAGGAACAATATCCTACTGCATATATTTAGGAAAGCTAGAATTCTGTTCATCATCATTTGAGCTAAATATTAATAATAACAGCTTCATTAATAAAATTTCTTTTTCATTAAGTGAATACAAATACTACATACAAATTTTATTCAGTTCAACCTTTTATGTGCCAAATAGTCATGGCTGAGATTTTCTTATCAGAATTTAAAAGAGAATTCTTAAAATCAATTTTTAGAAATTTTACTCTGGTCAAACAACCCGACATTTACAAAATATATTTGAAATCTGTTGCATTTCCAATATTACTTATCAAAGCAAATTTCATTCAATATGTTTCTTAAGATAATAGTAGGTAACTATGTTTTTCAAATTTTAAGAATTTATCTCTCGGTTATATAACAAAAAACACAATAACATTAAGTGTCTATCAGGTTAAGCAGCAAACTAATACCAGCATATCTCTATTAATAATAAAAGCGAAAGTGTGTGTGTGTGTGTATTTGTCTGTTGGCACCTTACAGGACAGACTGCATGGCCTAGAGCTCCTAAATTTTGCACAAACATGCTTTGGGGAATGGGATTGAGCACGTAGGAGCAATTTTTTAAAAATTAAGCAAAATTTTATCGTGATTTTATGATAATTTCCAAAAATATTATTGCAGATATGATTTTTACACCATCTTAAAATTCAAAAAATTATTTTGATTATCTAAATTTAATTGCCATAAAAAATTTTTTGCTCTAGTTTAATAAATTTTTAAGTATATTTCACTACAAAATTGTTTTCATTAGGTTGAAATCTACAAGTTGGAACCCACTCTTAGTAAAACGGCACCATCGCACCAAAGCAAGATGGTAAACAAATGGTCATCGATCACAGTTAAAAGTTAATCGTTTAATCTTTTTTCGAACCCATTATGTTTGTGGTTTGTCGTTGCACTATCTCCCGTTTTAAATGTAGAATTTCAACAGAACTACTAGCTTTCCTAACTCATTGAATGTACTGAATGTTACTTTTAATTATTCTAACAAAGCTGGAAAAATAGCGCTTGCGATGCCTGCGGCATCTGAAGTGGGCACCAGGCAAATTTTTTTAACTTAAAAAAACATCATCGGCTTCGCTTTCAGCAAAGTGGGATCCTAGTAGCTTCGCTAGCTTAGTGAATGTACGGAATCTACTCTAATTTAGTAGCAGAACATTTGCCCTTAGTAGTGTTCAAAACAAGTACAACTTCAAAAATTCCATGCAAATGATTTTTATTACAAGACAAAGCAAAAATCTCTCAATTATATGATCGGAAAAATATATCATCACTAAATAAGTCCGACTTGTCACTTATTTACTAATTGAAATCATACTAATTAAAATACATTTTATTATTTAATTAAATATTTAATAAATAATTTAAGTTATTTAAAAATCCACGTAGTAGGTAAACAACTCAAATCACGCAAAATGCTTGCCATGACGTAAGCAATCTAGCCGATAGGTTGCCAATGGAACTAATCCGCTCGATTCCTCAGGTTACCATTTTAGCGATGAAATCGGTGTGTTCCAACTTGTAGATACCAACCTTTCATTATTTCAAAAGTTTATTCTTTTCATTCATTTAATTGTTTTCATTCTTGTTGCAAATACTTAACCACATAACACTTTCTTTTTCCTGCCATATTGTGTCCAAAAATAAGCACATTTTTTATAAGCAATTTTATATTCAAGTTGATTCTATAAATTCAAATCAACAGTCAACACAATTATAAGTATTGATTTTATTAATTTTTAATAGTTAATTGAAGAGGAAAAAAGGACCTAAAAACTGATTTACCTAACCCAACCTGACCAAAAAACTGGTTTATACTTGTTTTGCCATCCAACATACTAGAAACACTGCAAAGTTAAGAAAGTGAAAAGGCCGGGAAATTCAGTGGATTGACTTAGAAAAATTACCTGCCCGAGCAGCGTTCGGGCAAAACTGTTAAGTGGTTAATCCTGAGTTTTTCTTATACTCTTGAAACCTAAGGTATGAAGATTCAGCTTCTCCAATTTTGAATACCGAGAAGGTTTCTTTTTAACCCTTTTGCAATGAGGTTGTTTTTTTTTAAATGCCACAACAGTTTTAGTGACATGAACTATGAGTAAGGCACACTAGAATGCCAAAACAAAGGTGTTTTAATTTTAGGAAAAAAATATATATCCTAGTTTACGACCGGGACACATATGTCCTATTTGTCATGATCACAGGGTCATAGGTATGTGTCCCAGCAGTCTTCATTGAGAAATTTTGTAAAGAAATAAAGTTTTACACTTTAATATCAATCAAAATTTTATTGAAAATACATTGATATTTTCCAAACACACAGCATACACACTCATTAGCTATCAGATAAACAGATGCAACACTGTGAAAAAAACTGCAATGCAGCAACCCGCCACAGTGGTGGTTTTTCACACAAGCGCTAGAGGCAGTCGCCTCATGCCTCAAGACCCTGAGGGGCCTCAAAATCTATTCGACATACATAGCACTGTTACAACAACATGGAATTCACAACATTGGGAAGGGGGAGAGGCCTAAAAACAATTTTGTGCCCATATTGCCAAAATCTGCTACTGACCTACCATAGTGACATAATGAACTGTAAATGCAAACTCCTCAAAACTTGGTAGGAGAGATGATAAACACTTCTACTAGCCCAAGAAGAATTTCTGTACCCAAAGTATTTTTTTAAGTTCTTTTGGGACGTGCGTGACCCATTAGTTGCAAAAGAGTTGAACATGATTTAAATAAAATTTTTGAATTTTTTTATTTCTGTGGCAACAATCTGATGAACATTTTATCCATATAAGAAAATGTATTAACTGCTTAAGGACGGCTTATTTTGTAACCAACAGTATTTAGAACGGGTTAACTCTGGATATGTCCTTAAGCGGTTAATAAATATAAATAAACTGCTTTGGAACTAAGCATTGATATTGGAAAAAGATGGTTAGAAGGTTAAAGAACTACAGATAACATAATATGAAAGTCAACATCACAAAAAAGCAAATGAATCTTTCAATGTAAAAGCTTCTGAATGTTCAGACAGAATAGAAAAATTTTTAATGAATCAATAAATAATCATAATCATGGGGGGAAAATTACACTACTAATATCAAAAAATGAAAATAAAACCTGCATAGGATAAGCTCTTCGGTTGGAAGGCTGAACCAAAACCTTGACACCCTCTTTGGTTAACTGCTTGACATGATGTGGGGCTATAGGAGCTCTTCTTTCCCACACTGAGGCATCTTCACGTCTTACAGCTAACACCTGCAAAGTCAATTAAATGGAATACCTCATCCGACTCAAGCTAAAAATTTTTTAAAGGTTTATTATTCAGCAAAAATTAAATATCAAATATGTTTTTATAATGGAGATAAGTTTTTCAACAATGCAATGCTTCTTTTGGCACTTGTGCATTAGTACAACTGTTCTGGCAAAGTTTCTTGGCAATAACGAAAACAGCGGCACTGCTTTCCCAAACGAAACTGGAAATCACATGTGTAGCTGCCATCACACTTCGGCACATTCCTTACCGTTCTGAGTTCCATTAACATGCTTGCAATAATACACTAGCATAATACTTTTAAATAATCTATCTACCTGTCATCTCAAATTGTAAAACCAGAAATAAAACAGACTTTATTCAATCATTATTATAAAATTTTAATTTAAATAATAACAAACACACTTAACATACATTAGAACCCTGAAAATGCCATGCAAACTGAAATTGTACAATTTGGATACACATTTCGCTTTGTAAATAAATAAATCATAAATTTTAAATAAAAAATAACATAAATAGTGGGTACTTTTCCATTAGGATGGCAGCAGTTGACAACACTGAAATGTTTGTCCACACAGTTAGTTTTTTATAAGTATGGCAGTCATAAAAATATGTAGTAATGTACAAAATCTTACTCTGAAAAGTTGGCAAAAAAATTCACGTAGCAGTTTCATAAAATAGCAATTGCAGGTTTTTAGAAATTCCAAGAACCTTTTAATAAATGAGAAACTGTGGTGTCCAAAAATCTCCACGTGTGTACTTTCAGATTAAGAACTGAAATACTTGAGAAATTTTGTAAAATTGGTTACGAGTATTTTTATGAAGGTTACTTAAAAATTCTTTAACTATCACTGCATTCTTAACAACACAATATTTCCTGTATTTACAAGATTGAAAACATTTTGTTAGAGTGTCATATCGATTTAAACCTCTAGATATGTTTAAACAATATACATATTTTTCAGAACATTTAAAACCACTTTGAGGCTGCAACTAGGAAACTACTAAACTCAAGATGAAATTTTTCATTTGCCCTCATTAGATATTTGCTTTAGCAGCTGGAGGAAGAGACATCACCAGGAGTGGAATATGAGAACCTAAACGCTACTAAATTTGAAATTCGCACAAACATTCCTTATAACTAATAATTATGAATGGCAATATTAGAAATTGCTCCACAACAAGCCCATCCTTAAATGAGCGAAATTTTAAGCCATTTTAGAAACCACTTCAAATGGATAAAATTACATGTAGAGAATCTTTCCAATACTGGAAAAAATGGCTTATTTCACTTTTTGATCTAAAGTTCTCCTGAGGATAGAGGAGGTGTGAAATAGTTTACAACATTATTTTATTAAAATTAATCAAATATCCATTAGATGTCTTATAAACATCTTAAATTTACCACACTTTAGATTTATGTTAAAACTAGGAACCTTATCAGAAATAGTTCATGTACTGCTGTATAAATAATGGAACAAATGGTTCTTTTCTTTCATTATTTAAGTGTTGTTTTTTAATATTTATTCAATGGAAAAAAAAATCAATTTTAAAGTTACTAAATTAAATCATTATATAATTAAAATTCTGAACTAATGGATATTCAGTTTGTAATTTTCAGAAACTACATTAAGCACAAGAGATGATCAATCCAGAATTTTCTACAATTTTTTTTTTTTTAAATTTTTTTAAGCATGCATTGCAATTTCAAAAACAGAATATAACTAGGATATGTCAAATTTTACTGATCATTACAAGATAAATATGTATGCAACTGTATTTTTTTTAACAAACTTTCACTCCTTAATTTTCATTATGTAAAATTATTTTGTTAATTGTATAAAAACATGTATTTTTGCTAGAGCTAAGAATACCTACTGTTATAGTATCTAAATAAATTCAAGAATTGCTTTTAATTTATTCTTATATATTTCTACAAATGGAACTAAGACTATTCCTAAATGCATAGAATCCCTTTTTAACATTAGAAATAGTATTTATGTGATTTCATCTCTTTACTTTAAAGGCTGCGAGTTGAGACTATGTGGAGTTTTATACACAGTTCAAAAATATTCTACAGTCACTTTAATCCTTGAAGCAGCCAACTTTCAGCTTCAAAAAAAGAGCTTTTAAAATGAATAGTCCTTTCAAGGTGATAATGAATGATAAATATAATTAGCTAGTTTGGAACTGACCAAGAATGGAAAAAGCTGGTTGAACAAAACAAAGAGTAGAAAAAATAGAAGAGAAAATTACATACCTTCCCAGACGATTTCCATCTTTGAGGAACTCTAGACCTGGCTTTATACACATATGATGAAAAGTGTTTATTTTCTCTGGTAAAGCGCCACATTTTCAACCTGTTTTTTTTTTCAAACAATATATATTTTTAATTGAACTTATTTAAAAGTGCAACCAGTCATTAGAATTAAGGAGATGCCCCTTAACAATAAAATAAGAATGGATTCTTATGAAGCACATAATATTAATAAACTGGGACAATAACTTAGGACAAACAAATAATATTTTTAAAAACATCTAGGAGTAGTAAAAAACATCATTGCAGTGTGTAATTTGCTCTTAATGATTTCCCTGCAAGAATATAGTCTATGTGTCAAAATATCCAAACTCAATTTAATAAATTATGAAGCATATTTGGACAATTTAAGCAAATGTCAGTGTATCTGCTTAACTACTAATTTTCATTCAAAAGACAGATTTAACAGAAATAATATAATAGGGGGTTTTTTACATAAAAAGATATTTATCATTGTGCTTTTAATTAAGAATAATCAGCAGCTTCGACAATAAAAAGAAATTCAACTTTCCTCAACATAACAAAAAGTTTAAACGAATTTGAAACTTTGGGAAGTTTGAAATGTGCAACTTACAAAAAGAAAAATGCAAGTCACATAATACATGCTACCTTCACATTAAAAATTTTATTTATTAAAGCATTACATTAGCACAAGAATCCCATATTAAAAATAAGCATTTTTTTTTTTTTTTCCATATTGAAATCAAAATTACAGTGACTGACCACACGAAAAAAGGACTGAAAATAGAACAGTAAGCAGAATTTTACAAAAAAATGTCAGTAGTAACAATTATACTTTCAAATGGAAGCTCTATATGATTTTTCATTAAATTAGCATTTAGAAATTGAATTTTATTAATCTAAAAAATGGTATCCATATAAATATATGGATTTAATACTATTACATCCACATATATAGCAATTACATCTATATGTATATGGATGTAATTGCTGTTATCTAATAAATAATTAAGATTATTTCCAGACAAATGAATTTAAAAAGAAATAAATGGATGGCATATGATTATATACAGCCATGAAAAAGAATCGCGAATTTCAAAAGGTTATACAATATGTGGCCTCCGTTTTTATGTTTGTACAACTAAAAAAACAACACGAATTTTAGTAAAACAAATTTACATAGTCACAGATTTGGAACCCGCTCTGATGGGAAACATGCTGACTTTTATTTCAATCCATCTATCTGAACTTATCAATCAAATCAACGAAAGTTATCTTATCTGTTATAATATGCTAGATTTTCTTTTTTTTTTTCATTCAATTTCTTCAAGGCTAACTTGCGACACCAACTAACAAAATTATGAGAGATGGAAAGATGGAGAGGGCATTTTTAAACTGATACACACATCATCAGATTTAGAGAAAATTTACGAACTTATAAAAAGTATGTTGACTACCTCTAGATAACTTTTATTACAGAACTAAAATTCACAAATTTTGACAACTGGTATCGTAACGTACAACAAAACAACTTCGTCCACTGAAAACTCGTGAATCGTAAAACTACAAACGCGAGTAGCCAGTGACGTTAATGGATAAGTTATGTGCGTTGCGTAGCATAGCAGACAGTCTCTTCAAATATCGTACGATTTGCCTCTCATTGGTCATGTGATCTTAACATCAGCGTTTATTTGTTATAAAAAATTACGAGCAGAACTTGATAACACAAAAACGTATACATTTGAGTTAGCAACAGAAACTGAAGTGTTTGATCATATTTAAAGCCTCTTAAATATTTTTTAAAAATCTATATATGAATAAGCAGACAGCATATGATATATATATATGAAAAAGCTCACAGCAGATTAAAAACGACGTCTGAAATTGATTCAGTGGATATCAACAGAGAACCAAACAGCCAATATCATTTTGATTTTTTAGATAACACGTCATAGAACTGTGTCTGTTAAATAATAAATAGTGTTAATGCTTGCAATCTAGTACTTTAACAATTTTTAAGAAAGCACAGCTTTTTAAAAAACGTTTCACAATTATTCTGCATATATTATAAGAAACTATCGTGTTCTACTTTCTGAAGACGAAAAACAGGTAAAGAGTGCTACCACAAAACAAACCCCAGAAATCTATGTAATAAGACTTGGGGGGTCTATTCTGGTAACCCCGGGTGCCAGAGTAGACCCGTTAGTTCCCCTTTACACTTTCCAGATAGCATGTACACTTGCAATAAGTTTGATTTTTCTAGATATTAGCTTGTCATGACAAACTTGATGTGGCAACTACCCTGCCCCCCGGTACCCCCTCTGGCGCCACCCTGTTGCATTCACTTGTTTCAAGCTTGCACTCTTGCCGTGTCAACCTTGCCGCAAGCTTGCAAAGCAAGATTGCCGCAAACTAAAATTGCTATCTGGGATCTCTCTGAAGGACAGCGCTCTTCCATCAACGTGAGATGCCTTTCCTTCCGGCTTACCGGAACTCCGAGAGCATTAAAAAGTTAATTGCTCATTGACACCCATCCCTCTACGGAAGAGGCTGT
>BGPR01013826.1:21442-40718 GCA_013235015.1 Araneus ventricosus | reverse complement strand
CTAGATTCTTGTGAAATTTTGTTTCTTTTGGAACTTTAGAATAGCATCAGTTCTACTAGATTCTTGTGAAATTTTGTTTCTTTTGGAACTTTAGAATAGCATCAGTTCTACTAGATTCTTGTGAAATTTTGTTTCATTTGGAACTTTAGAACTGGCTCTAGAGCCTTCTGAATAGAAGAACTTTAATTATAACAACCTTTTCTTTAAAACAACTCCTGTTTGAATAGGAAGTTCATCTGTAAACTGAAAGTTCGCGGAAGCACGAATAAGGGATACGATTTTAAATAAATTATTAAAAAGTACCTAACAATGTAAGAAGGCTGTTTTGAAAAATGTTTTCATGATTAATATGCGACCAGACAGCACGAACAGAACAAAACTCTTGGAGAAGAATTTCTAATATTTTCTAAGCAGTTTCATAATTTTTTCCCATGAAGTTTTATTTTCTGAAACCGTTTCAAGGATTGTAACTGGCGGCAACTACATTTACACCGCGAGCTAAAGCGAGAAAGTAAGAAATGGAATAACCAGAACTAATCAACAAATGGAATTTTGCTGTTTTTTCCAAACCAACATCGGTAACTGTAACCGTGAATCCAATTTCATCATAGAAGCAGAAGCACAATCTAAAATTGGTTCGGGCAAAAATGCAAAAGTAATTCGTCTGCAAAACGTTCCGTAGGGAAACTAACACGTGGTTACGGGGATCATTAAAGCTTAGAGATCCAGAAATATTTTGCGAAGAAGCAACAGTGGGAAAAAGAGAACTAGTAATCGAGGTAAAATAATGGTCTTTCATGTTACAGGGTGGAAACCACACCTGTTTGATTAATCTTTTCGAATATGCAGTTTTTCATTTCACGACGTAGAAAAATCATACTACTGTTTGAAATTTAGAAATGCGATAGATTATTTCTAAACCGCACACACTACATTTATATATTGTATAATTAAAATAATAGGCGAAACTTTGTGACTTTTGTAGCTCAAAGACTGTTATTTTCACAAATCGCGGACAGCTCGATAGGGATGTCATAGAAATTATGAACTTCGATTCCTGAATCTATATCAGATGAGATTTTATATATTTCGTTAAATGAAAAGTCTGATTGCAACAACTTTTCAATCAATGATTAAAGGTGTTTTTAAGTGTGATATCATTTTAGCATAGATGCAGATACATAATGTGGCTCTGGGGTGCTTTCAAATAACTTAATGTCTATCGAATAGTTTCTTGAATATCAGGAAAAATTAATACCAGAATATTACCAATCTAATAAAGGACTAAGCAAATTAATTTATTTAATACTCATAACTAGAGCAATAATAATTTAGATTTATTAACTGTTATGTTCATAATGCGAGAAATATGCATAATAATTATGGTGAGAAATAAGTATATTAAATATGGTACTGTTACTGTTAAAAGTACTTTATCAGAAACTTGATCTACGAATAAGCTACAATATAATTACAAAAATACTATCTATTTTATAGCAAATCAAATTCTTGTCATTCGCAAGTTGTCAAAGACGTTTAAATTTATTTACTACATTGATGAAACAAATGATCACATATTTTTAGGCAACTATAGCCGAACTCTAATTATATTCGACCTATATTCGAGTGTGCGTTACTTTTGTTACCCGGCCACGTGATATCGTTTTATAGTAGAACTCCGGAAATCCCAACCCCAGTAATCCGAAATTCCGGATAATCTGAACACCTTTTTTTAATTTTCTGAAAACTTTACTGAAAAATGAAGGGAAAATAACAATTACGAATCATAAGCAAAGCTAATGTTTATTCCTAACTTAAAAATTGTATTTGAATTGGCCTTTAAGAATGAATACAGCACCTTAATTAGTTGAACCAAACTCAGATATCTTCTTTTTACTCTCAACTGTTTTGCTTCTGTATCGTGCGAATCGCCGCGTGCTCTTTCCGTGCGCTTTCACAGAGGACCCAGAGTCAAAACTTTACTGCATTTGGTATATCAAGAATATTTTAACGAATTTCCCGGATAATCAGAATTTCCCGGAATCCGAACAGAGGTCAGTCCCAATTAGTTCGGAATACCGGGGTTCTACTGTATTTGGTTCTATCTTCACCCACAGATTATTTCAGCTCTGGGGGAAAATAAATTTTCAGAACTTCATTTTTTCCCGATTCTAATGTGACGCGAGAATTTCTTGCGGTCGAAAAGGTCTTTTCAAGAGTAAGGGTTTTCTCTTATTCTAAAGAATAAACTTATTTATGTTTCATAGATTTCCAGCTGACATTTCAAGTGTTTGGGAATGATTTGTAAGATATTTACAATGTGTGTGAACCTTTTATTTCGGAATTCACGGTGTCAGAACTGTAATTGATCATTATCTTCGACAAGAATGATTTGTGAAGTAAATCTTTTGTATCTGAAATATACCTTTTACGTTTTATTTGTTGTCTTAATCGTTTTAGATTCAGTGCCTGGTATCAATTAATTTAGAAAAATTTACCGATAACAAAAATAATAAAGAAATTATTTAATAATTTTTATTAAATCAAAATGATTAATTTTATTAAATCAATCCTTTCGTACCGATATGAAGTAGTTAACGAAAACAGAAGAAGACATAAAATCTATTGGAAGAGTGACGTATTGATCTGCATCTTTCCAGCATGTGTGATGTGGCAAAATTGTCACTTCTCCTCTTTGTACTCGTCATTTTGATAAAAGGGCCAATCAATTTAAGTCAGAATCTTGAGCTGAAAAATTAGGTATTCAAATGCAGGTTTTCCCCCATTATGTGTTCTGTAGAATGGTGATCCGCTTTCACACTCAAATTGCAATTATGGAATATGTTTGAATAAATTATAAATGGTGGTAGCAACAACCTAAATAAGGTACTTTCGTCGCAATATAGGCATATAAAGAAGTGTTAAATTTGATTTTTCGAACCTTTTTTTTATTTTTTGGCATGAAGAGTTACGAAGTTATTCGAGGTCCTCTACATGATCACCAAGTTTTCCAGGCCTGGATACCACCGATTTCCAGGCCTGGATACCACCGATTTTCAGGCCTGGATACCACCGATTTCCAGGCCTTCTATGATATAAAAGCAGTATTTTCGGACACATATTTGATTGTAAAATACTTTATCCACTACCCTTTACGATTCGGTAAAACATTCACCAAATAATATACGTAGATAAATAAACATTACTTTGTATATGTATGTGGGATTTGAGGCCGTCACCGCCAGATGGCGCAGCGACTCTCATGCTGTAACGGCTCTATGTCACTATGAGTCTGAGGTGAGATCCGATGGGAAAGGCAATCTCTCGCGTAGGAGACTTCAAATGCCTTTAGCTGCCGCGAAGGGGAGATTCCAGATCTCGATGTCCAGCAACTGACCGCACGAGGTGGTCATGCCTGAAGGATTTTGTGAGTACAATGGTACGACGAGATAGAATTGTGAACTCTCCGACACTTACCTAGTTACAACGTTAAAACGTAGTTCATCATCATTTGTAAATTATTCAGCATCACCATCTCTTTTTGTCATCATATTGTTAATAAATAGATGTGTTACTTCAAATGGGGTGATTGTTATTATTTCAAACCATCACACCCACATGTATTTGTATCAAATTATGGATTTCTTGGAATGGAATAGTTGCGAAAAATCTTACTTACATATTTTTACAAATTTGTCGTTATAAACATTTTTTTGAGTCTCCAAAAAAATCCGTAACATTTATTCAAAAATTCTTAAAAGCATGCGTAAGGACATCTGCTTTCTTATGACACAGACTCAAAGACATCAGCGTAAACTTAAACTTTAAAAAGTAACTTCATATTCCTCGCCAAAATGGAAGTCAAAAGTGATTTTTCAAATTGGGAGAAGTGCCTGCTATGATCTTCGACAGGAATATAAAATACGGTAGAGCAAATTCCTTTTTCATGCAATGTGGTGTTTCTCTTTTTATTTGGGAATAAATGCAGCAAAGACACGATTTATTTATGTGAAGTATATCTCGAAAAACAGGAATAGGAGCACAGCAGCAAATTTCTGGTTTTTCATGGAACACTGAATCGAAAAGTGTACTTCAATTTTGTCTCGTTGTATCTAATTATAAATTTCAATTAGAAAAGAAAGTTTTCTCAAAAGAGACTTTGTCTCCCCTTTCCCAACACTCTTGGTTGCTGGCTATCAAAGAATTTAGAATAAATAAATAAATTTCAAGACCAAATATTCAGTCAAATTATTCCTTTTTTGGAGAAAGGAAAATAGTTGTACAGCTTAGGACAGCTTTATCTATATTATTAGCACTATAATCATCTATATTAAAATCTAGTATGAATAATCAATGCATTTAAAATATTGTGCCCAGTAAAATTGGAATAAAAATGATCGTCTGTTGATTATCTACCTACTTTTACTGAAATGATTCAATTTGATTCACACATCAAAAATAGGTTTTATGAAATAAAACATTTTTAATATAATTTTTTTAAAAAATAATTTATTATGAAAAAAATACTGGGAACATTTTTTTATGCATAAGCTTTGTTTCTGAAGTACATTTTTATTATATTTAGCACATCCCTGTTGCCTTTTCAGTATGTTCTACTATTACCAATGTTGCTTCTTTCTATAATATCCTATGTCAAAACTCCGCATTAACCCGTTAATATCAAGCTTAATTTTAAAGCATAGATTTCAGTAAATTCTTTTTAAATTATGTTTTAAACACCGACATTAAGATAATTATGAGGTGATATTTTTAAAAAAAGAATTGGGGATTAGATTAGAAAAATCATCAGAAAAACGATAAAAAAATTAAATTAAAAAAATTAGATTAATAATATTATTAAAATTTCCATAATTTATTAAAATATAAAACCAGCGGGAGTGTTCTTCCCTAAACTTTCTCGTATACTTCCTTAGAAAGGTGCTGTTTCCCCTCCCACCGCGTGGCTAAAAAAATTCGAACCTACTGTTACCCAGAATCCTATGACTATCAGAAGGTTTTTCATTATAGTGATTGAAAAATATCTAGGTAAAGAATCAAATTCAAAGAGATGCGATCCGATTCTTGACGTCTCAAAGGACAAACTGACGTAATTCGCTCCATAGCTTTCGCGTGCACAGGAGATTGCTTCCAGTATGCATGCGCGTAGAGATGATGGATTCTTTTCAAAAGTAAATTATACGGACCGACGGACAGTCAACCCTTTGACAGATTTGGCCCAAAATTTTATACGGACCTACATTCATGACGATAAAACCGTGTACCAAATTTTATCCATCTAGCTATTCAAGTTTTTGAGTTATAGTGTTATATAGTTGAGTCTGTCTGCATGACCACGGACATACAGACAGACATACTTCCCGCTGACGGATTTTGTCCAAAATTTGATAGAAACCTACAAATTATGTTTAAAGACCACATACCAAATTTCATCCCCGTAGCTCTAATAGTTTTCGAGTTATCGTGTTCACAGACAGACACAATTCCAAAATTGTGTTTTTCGGACTCAGGGAGGTCTAAAATGTGGAGATCCGTCAAAATCTCGAGTTCGAATTTTTTGACGATTACAATACTTTCTCTTTGTATACTTCGTATACGAGAAAGTAAAAACAAAGATTACTTTTGGATTCCTTGTATTACCTCGAAAATAAATCAAAGGTGAAAACGAAAAATTTCAAAATGTTAACACTTTCGCTTCAAAAGCTGGCTAACTAGTAGCATATGCCAGTTGAAAATTCTTTGGGAATGTATATTGACTTGTTAGGAAAAGCAAAAAAAAGTATAACTGAATGTGTTAGGCTACGCTGAAGTGAAATGGAACTGTCCTATAAATAAGACACCGGGCGTTAACGGGTTGAAGCATTTATAATATAAAACTTAGATAACTTTCTCCTAAGCGGCACGAAACTCTAATTCTCCACTACCTTGAAGACGTTATGTTTTTTATTTGTTGCTCAATGTGTAAATAAATGCAATCCACAGACCTTAGACAACAATACCATGATAATATGTGATAAAAATTTACAAACGCTGAAAGAAACCAGCGGGAGTGGTCTCCCCTAAACTTTCTCGTATACTTTCTAAGTGGAGATTCGTAGTGGAGATACTTTCTCTTTGTATACTTCGTATACGAGAAAGTAAAACAAACAAATCTGAAATCAAATATCTGTTGCCACGTTTCAAAAAAATATTATTTTGAAGCAGGCGCGATAAAATAGGCAATGCAATGAATACTAAAGCGAAAATTCTGCTTTGGAATTGAATTCCCAAGAAAACAATTTATACTACCACAACCGTAATAACTGCAAAAGTGCGTGAATAAAAGATTTGCTGAAATAATGAGATCGGTTTGATTTACAACAATAAAAAAAATTGTTAACAATTGATGCTTGAAAACATTATTTATTGTTGTAAATAAAATTTACAACAATAACAGATTGCTACCAATACGCATGCGCATGAGAATCGGATTAAAAGAAATTGAATATGCAATTTGAACGGCTCTTTTTGACGGATTTGGCTCAAACTTTTATACGGACCTACATGCATAACGATAAAACTGTGTACCAAATTTTATCCATTTAGCTATTCAAGTTTTTGAGTTATAACGTTCACATGACCGCGGACATACAAATAGACAGACTTCCCGTTGATGGATTTTGTCCAAAATTTGATAGAAACCTACAAATTATGTTTAAAGACCACATACTAAATTTCATCCCCGTAGCTCTAATAGTTTTCGAGTTATCGTGTTCACAGAGAGACAGACATAATTCCAAAATTGTGTTTTTCGGACTCAGGGAGGTCTAAAACGTGGAGATCCGTCAAAATCTCGAGTTCGAATTTTTTGACGATTACAATACTTTCTCTTTGTATACTTCGTATACGAGAAAGTAATAAAAATGAATAATGGAGAGCAAGAATAGCAATAAATACAATTGAAAGCGATCAATCATTCTTGTCTCCAAGATCCTAAGTCTTCAATTTCAGGTATGTATAAAAGGTAATGTTTGTGTATGTGTGTTTGTCTGCGATGTCCATACGAATCTATCGCACTTACAGCCATGAAAGTTGGCACACAGATAGTCGTAATCGTGACTGAATGCACCTCGAAGCCGAAATTTTAAAATTTAATCTAGAAAATTTTTTATTTAATATTTTGTGTTGTTTCCTGTGATTTTTTGCACTCACTTCTCAATAGCTTGGCTTCGAATAATTGTACGGAAACAACAGTTAGATCATCGGAAAGAACAAGCAATTTCCTCCTAATGAAGTTTGTTTCGTACGTGTAACGTAATTTACTGAATTTTGAGAAATTTTTAAAAAATAGTCACTTTTATGGCAATTTTTAATAAAGATTACTTTAAATTATCGCATCTGACGTTCTAACTTCTCTATAATTTTCATGTTTTTTTTCAGCTTATAAATGGAACGTTTATGTCGGATTTAAAACAAGATATTTTAACAACTGTTAAAACATCTTTTTTCGTTTTTTTAAAATTAATTTTTGCCTGATCGGTTCAAACAGTTTTTTCGTAGCGGGATTTAACAGCGAGAGCTTCTCCGGACCATCCCAGAATGCATTGTTGAAACGTGACCTTTTTCGCGGCAGGTGGCGTCATTCGCAAAGAAAAATAAATCAATAATGTGTGTTTTTTGTTTTGATTTTGTTTTCAAAACTTTTTCATGCCATTGTGGGCATTTTTTTCACCCACATTTTTGAAGTCCTGATTCCACGGGCCACGCCGTGCGCGTATTGCTAGTTGATGAATAATTGTCATTTCAGCGGACAAACAATGAATAGCCTGTGAAGATCTTGGCTCTCCTTATAAAATTATTTAATTTGTGGAATAATTTTTTATAATATTGAAGAATATTATTGAAAAATTATTTTTTTATAATATCAGGTATGTCTGATAAAACTGAATAATTGCAATTTCAGCGGACAAAGAATGAATACCCTGTGGAGCTCCTAAATCTCCTTATAACATTATCTAATTTGTGGAATAGTTTGGATCGTTTCGTTTTAACGAATATCTTATTCAAGATGATTTTAGTTTAGTATATTTCAGATAATTCCATCGTTTTTACATTTTATCTAACTTGACTTATTTCATGCTTGTAAAGATGGAATGACGTAATAGACGTTTCACTCACTTCCTCATGTGATGAAGGTCTGGAATTTCGCACATTTGTAGTTCTCGATGACAATATACACCATTTAAATACTTTCACAACCTAATCAGCATTTACTCGATTACTTTAATTATACAGCATACTCTCTATTATCCATGCTCATTCCAGACTCACAAAAATAAAAAAATTAAAGAGAAACATTTTTACGCTTGTCATGCATGTAAAATCGATGTTGATGTTCGATCGAGAGATTCATTCCGTGAAGCTTGTGAGCTGTGACGGCGGAGGCTAAAGAATAGATTTTTTTCATCCTTCACGTGCAATCTCTACCGGTTCCATCCCTAATTTTCCAAGAAATGAATCATCCACTTCCTGCTAGCTCATTCTCGTACGCACACGCTTCTCTCTGACACGTCATTCTTTAACTTCTTCGTCTTCTTTCACTTTCGCACGTGTTTCTTTAGTTTTTGCGTCTTGTTTATCGTCAGTTCGTAGCGTGAGATTTTTTACTGGTAAAAATGAGTGGTGTGAAACGAAAAGAAACGTTTAAAATTTTAAACAAGAATTAGAAATCCTTCAAAAACTTGATAATGGAGAATCAGCTAGTACTGATGCAGAAGATGTAATAAATGGGAGAGATATAATTTCTCATTCTGCTGCTCTACAATCTGTGGAAACTTTGTTAGATTATATGGGACAAAGAGGATTTGATTATGGTGACATTACTGTGGTTCGTAAAATATGTGTCAATATACGACAAGAGATGAACAAACAGCAGAAGCAAAGACGCATAAAAGATTCTTTAAAGCAGTAAATGTTAAAAGGAAAATTCTTATTTTGTTTTTATACAGCATGCTGCATGTTGTAAGTAATTTTTATATTTTTGTTCTGATGTTGATTTTTTCTTTAATAAAAAGGAGTTTTCAGATTATCCGTGTTTTTCTATTGCCCGCGCAACCCCTCCCGGTGATTAACCCGGATAATCGGGAGTGCACTGTATTTTGAATCCGTACCAGTGGCGCCACCTGGTTGTGAATTTAAGGAGGAAATGATTCCAAGAGTCCATAATATTTATAATAATGCTTTATAAAATATAATATAATGATTATTATGTTTATAAATTTATATCTTTAAAACGGAAAATAATCAAATTTTTTTAAGATTTATTTTTAGTTCGCTATTAAAAGTGTGGTTTTAAGACCTGTTTTTATTAAATTTATTTTAAGGAGTAAAGAAACAGGTCAGAATTAAACTCTTGGACATTTTTACACAAATCGCCTTGTTTTGAAAAAGGCAGTAAAAGTGAAAAATAACTTGCACACATAACTTCCAAAACATTCTTACATGTTGTCATTTTACAGCAATTCCCTTAAAAATAATTTATAGTTTTTTCTTCAATGTTTTTGTCGCTAATATTCTACATCTGAGAGCCAACTTAAACTGTATTTTTGAAACCAATCTTCCTAAAAGTAATTTCAAGATTCGTAAGAAACTAGAATCGCTTTAATTTGAGATTGTCCTATAGACATTTTTGAAACAAAAAAATTAAATAGTCCAAGTAATTGTAGACATGGGACAAACCCTCCTCACATATCATTAAAAATCACTTTTTTTTACTCGAAGAAAGAAGGAACTCTTCATTTCAATTACACAATAGATTGATTTTGCAATCTGTCTTACGTTTGACAGATTTCTCGACAAAAAATTCCGAGTTCGCTATTCCAGAATATGCTTTCGGGGTATTTGTCGATTCAGAAATCGTTAATGAAAATTCTATTTTTGATAGAAATTTTCCTTAATTATAAACTAGACCTTCGATCAATCATCCACTCATTTCTTAGGAAGAAAATGATTAACTTTAAGTTAAATATTTTTTTTGAAATGGATGCGAAAATTATAATTTCAACTAATATTCATTGCATTAATAATCTTGGATTAAATGGAGGGCTCAGAGTTAAAATGAACCAAGCCCATGTTTGCAAATTTTGCACTAACATTTCCATAGAAGTGCACAAATATTGTATTTTCTGTATGATTCTAGACTATAGCTCAATTTTTATTCGCCAGGTAAGAAAAAGAATTAGAAGTCCACTGCTATTTTAAATGTAGCTAATCAGCTTTGAGAACTGTTTTCTCAAAATTGAATGTCATGGACTTGATTTACTTTAACTCGAAACGCTCCAGTTCTTAATTTACAAATTTTGTCGAGTCCGTTTAAAAAAGCAGCTCTGTGACTGTTTTAGTCGAATGTAATAGAAGAAAATGTTCATATCTTAGATATAACTCGTAATATTAACTTTATGAGAGTATTTGGAAGATTGAAAAGGGGTTTCTAAAATTGTGTTTTGAAAGATTTCCAAATTTTTAATGAGTAGCATTCACTGGCAAAATTATCGCATCATTTATATTTTTGGGCCCATGAATGGTTTGAATAGCATAATTTACATTTTATATGCATAAAATGTGCTGGAATTGCATAGCCTCCATCTGCAACGATTTTTTCCTTTAATTCAGTAGTTTGGATAAATAAAAAGAATTTTAATCATCGTGCGCAGTTCTTGAATTTTTAATGCACATCACATACTTATCTATAAGACGTAGCTCTGCAGAACTAAATTACAGTAAAAGTTTTATTGCGGTAAAAGTTTATAAAAGTATTAGTTTTATTATTTTATTTTATTTAATTAAACAAATTCTGCGTCATTTTTGTCGTCATAAAAAACACTTACTCTAATTTATTTTCCTGATAATATCAAGATAGGAACATTCAAAACTTATCGTTATTCAAGTGAAATATATATAGATCGTGAACTTCTTTTTGCAAGAAAAAAATCTTGACAAAAGGATTATTAACCCTCTGCGCCCCCAATTATTTTGAACCTTTAGCTATCAGGTTAGAAAGCTTAGCTTTGAAAGCGAATGAATCGATCTTTTTGTATTTAATTATATCTCTGAAATCTTAAGAATACTTTAACCATGATTGTTTAAGAAAATATAAATACGAGCTATCTGCATTTGAACTGAACATTAAAAACGGAAAAGGACCTTTTCTCCGCTTGGAGGGTTAAATAAAACAACTTCTCATATATTTTAATAGTGAACGTTTTATTAAATGATTGTTAAAGGGAAATTAAGTTAAAGATAGCACTTTACTAAGATTTAATTAACTCGAAGTTTCGCTACATAATTTTAAAAAGTAGAAATATTGTTTTGGCAATGTTATAAATGTAAGAAGTGAAATTAAAATACTTTCCCCGTGATTTTATCCAACAAATCTGAACTGAAATCAGAAATTTAACTCCAAGATGGTTCAATACATCTTATTACTTATCGGACTTATTATTATCGGGCTGCATTTATATTGATAAATAACGATTTACGGCTTATTGTCACATTTGAATTATATTTATCAACTGTACGTTAAAAAAACTGGTATTATATGGAGCAAATTAGCCAGGCCTTTTAATAAAAAAATTAGTAGATACCATATAGTATATTTTACCTGTACAGTACATGTATACATCTGATTATTTTAATGTACGCCATATCCTCTCGAGACCTCACGTTCATTTTAATGGACACTTGAGTTTTATTTACAAAAAAAGTTATTTTTCATTCAAAGCACTCTGTCCAATACTTTGGATGGTCCATTGCTTTCATCTATTAATTATATCTAATTAATTATGATAGTTAACTATATTAATTTACTAACTTATTATTTATATTACTTTATATATAATTAATAAATTATTATATATAGTGTTTCTTATATAATCCTAGGAAGAGCATTAATCTCGATTTTTGTGAAAATTGGTCGAAAATTGTACCTTTGAGTCTCAAGGGGATATTATAAGTCTCAGAGAAATTGGCGACCCTCCAAACCGTCAAAATAAAACTGGTCTGTCTGGTTTGGATGTCTGATTGCAAAATGTTGAAAGATATAGTTGATTAGAAAGTTCAGGTAGCTATTTTTCGTATCAAGCGCAGATTGAATGTTAAGGCTGACTAATTCTGTAAAAGCTGCTTCCCAGCTGCAGCAGTCATATTGCAGCACAGCCTTGGTAGGTAGGTACCTTTGATTTTAACCCTTTGCGGCGAAATGTATTAAATTTTTTGAAATATGATGAAAAAACATCATGAATGGGTTTAGTTTATTGTCTAGAAGTAGTATCTACAAATATCTTTTTTAAAAAAACTTACTTCATCCCGAAGGGGGGTCGTTCCCCTTTGGGGTTACCTCCCCTCGTATGAGAACCCCCTTAGATACAGACACCTTAATACACTCAAAAATATTGTTGAATCTTCAGAAAATCATAAATTAAAACTTCAAGAATATTGGAGGGAAATTTTCCGGGTTAATTTGCTAAAATTGTAGACGTCCACAACTGAAAAAATTTCTTATTTCTGCACTGTAAAAAAAATCCCGTAAAATTTACGGTTTTAAACTGGCAGCTGGGTTGGTTGTGCAAAACCGTAAAAGTTACGAAGTAAATCCGTAGGTACAACGGTTTTTTACCATACAGGGACAAGTTTTTTCCGTAAAAGTTACGAAGTAAATCCGTAGTCACAACGGTTTTTTACCGTATGAGATCAAGTTTTCTCGTTAAAAATTAAATCATCGAAGTAAGTGACGTCATCGACTGAGTTGAGTTGTTTTTCTCCTTCTGTTCGAGTTGAGTTGAAACGTGCTGATGTGTATTATCGATTAGGAATATTAATTAATCAAGTCTTTACTATTAATTATAATTAATCTAATTTTTAATTGAACTTATTTGGACGATTTCAATGCAAGATGGTGACAAAATTTCTAACGCCTCCGAGCCGGGGATCGAAACCGCGTACATAGAATCAAAAGGCTGTCGTTCTAACCACTAGACCACCGAAGATTTTATAGAATATGGTAAAAATAATCTATTTGAGTTTTGAAGTCACTACAGCTCTAGTGGCGCCACCTAGTGGTGTAAAATCAACTATTGCCAGAACACGTGTTTTAAGGTTAGCTTTTATGAGTGACAATAGGTTACTGCAACATGTATAAACAGTTTGACCATGCCCTGTTTAATATGATATTTCATTTATTTCTTTGTTTTAAATAAACAGGTTTTTAATGTGTCAGTTTTCCTACTAAACGATACGTGTTTCATATGGAAAATGGTTGATTCTGAATCGAATGAAATTAAGTTTCCTTCGCAAAATGTTAAAAGCTACATTATTTTTCAAACTTCTAAGCTTATTTTGAAAATTAGAGAAAGTATTAGTGGTGATATATTTTTTTCTTCATAAATATTTTTTTTGTTCATGCATAATTAAAGTCAAGATATTCACTTATTCCACTCTAGCGGAGATGGAACCCTATTAAAAACATGAAATGAATGCAATAAAATTACATTTAAGAAAAGGGAAAGTTATCTTACGGAAAGCAATACCGTATGACTAAAAATAGAACTTGAACTGACGGTTTTAAACCGTCTATGGCTGGAGCGGAAAACGGTGAAAAACCGTTTTGTCAACAAAACAGCTTTAAACCGTCAAATATACGGAAAAAGTCCGGAAAAAAAAACGGATATTTTTTACAGTGTGAGTTAAGGAATTTTGCCAAATTTTATCTCTAATAATTCCTATTCCGATACGAAATCTCATAAGGCTGCTATATACATTCTAAAAGGAGTACTATTAGCCCTATCTTAAACCTATTATTCTCCATTTATAGTTGGATTTAACGGTTGAGAAGCGAGCACACTGCGCCGCAATGGGTTAACTCCCAAATCTGGCCTTGCTAAGTCAAGCAATATAATTTTGATTAGATTTCAGACAATGCTCGATAAAAATGCACAAATAATAATATGTAACTTAATACTTCATAAAAGATAGCATCGAAAGTTGATATATTCAAAATTACAGTTCGAAATGGTATTTTATTAACTTCAAAACACTCTTCGAGTCATGCGATTGACTGATTGTGGAATTTTTCTGACAAATATGACTTTGAAGACTGAAAAAAATTGTACCGAAACTCATTTATTAACCTTTTCCTTACGGAGAAAATTTATGGAACCTATAATAACCTGGTAGGCAGCTTTACTCCCCTGTGTTATATATCACCACGTGTGTGATGAAACTTTCTAAGGGAAAACAAGAAAAACAACCTATAGCCGCTCAAAAGAGAGGACGGTTCCAGTTATTCTTCAAAACTAGAAAATCACCCGTCATGGTATGACGGGTGCAAATTGCCTCTTCATTCGTGAGATTTCCCGTCAAATTTGACGTGTTTAAATAGATATATATGCGAGAGAAATGTTAATATTGATTGAAAACAAATGAAAACGCATATGTTTTATTCAGGATTTTTTTTATTTGCATATTTCTTTATTCAAAAAACCTCTTGGCAAACAACATTCCGTGTGAAGTATTTTTCGTTGTTTAACAATTTTCCTTGTACTTCAGATGTCTTTCTGTAAATTTTAACGTTGCCAAAAAATATTATCAAATTATATCATCCCGATTGCAATAAATAATAAGATGCATCGTGGCGTCCAAATTATACACGCGCATGATATACCACTGACTTGATTTACTACATTCTATTAAAAAACGGAAATTAATTTGAAATATATGATTAATATAATTTAAAATTTCTCTCGAACTATGGATCATACCGAGATAAATTTTATATCAATCGATAGCAAATTTTATTTCACTATTTTAGAGGTATTAAGTTTGAAATTAGAACGACAATTACTCTTTTAAATTTAAAATTACTGAAATTTAGGTGCTCTAACAATGAAATAATGCTATTTAACGTCTCGTAGTGCTACGGCGCGAGTTTTATTGTTGGTGACGTCAGAGCGTTACCGAGAGACAGATCTGGGCTATTATATTAGTAATACTAGACATCGTTAATCCAAGGCTTTTGTGAATAACCAATATTGTTTCTATAGATATTTTACAATTTCTCTTTAAAATATAGTTACGTTCCACGTTCAAGAAATTCCGGGACTTTTACAATTATTTCCAAATGCAAATTAACAATGTCATTTCCCTCTAAACAAGCTAAGAGTATTGTGAAACCGACTAGTCAGAAAAAGTTTCGTCCAGTTCAAATACTTACAATGCATGCGCGTGTCTCATGATTACAGGCATTCAAGGCTTCCCATCGTGAGGAAGGCCAAATAGTGGGTGCTCCATCAGGATAAGGCTCCGGTTCACAGCTCCTTCTTGGTGTCAATTTTTCTGCCAAAACATGTCATTCTGGTACTTCCACAACCACTTCATTGTTCAACCGTTTTATCAGCGCCCCAATTCCAGCTGCATAAAATTCATTGGGTTGCTGTCTCACCCACAGTAGAATTTCGTGTTGAACTTCGTCATCATCTGCAAAGTGTTTGCCTCCAAGATGTTGTTTGAGTGGACCAAACAGATGAAAATCGCTTGGGGCTAAGTCTGGTTGGTCAGTGCTATAGCATCCACCTTACAGACCAGACTTAGCCCCAAGCGATTTTCATCTGACGGCGACGATGACGATGAGATGATGACGACGATCAACACGAAGTCCTACTGTGGATGAGACAACAACCCAAAGAATTTTATGATGCTGGAATTGAGGAGCTGATAAAACGATGGGATAAGTGCATCAACATTGGTGGAGATTATGTTGAAAAATAAAATTGTTTCCAAGTGATTATCATAGTAAATTATTTTTTTCTTATCTTTTGTGACTTACTTAATGACTTACCCTCGTACGAACAGATACTTCATTCCCAGACAAAATCCTTTTGAAAACGAAAACAAACCCTTTCCTTCGATCTGGAAGTGAATAAACGGAAATTTCACATCGTAATCTTGCAAATAACTCTTCGGCTGCAAGAGAATTTTCGTAGCGGATTACTTTGGAAAGAAGGGAAAAAAGAAATTCTGAATTTTATTTTTCCCTTACAGCTTAAATAATCATCTATGGAACAAACTTTAAGCCAAGTAAAACGATATCACCTGGCCGGGTAACAAAAGAGCTTGCACTCGCTCAAACCAATTCCATTTCGTTAAGCCACTGGAGCACTACAATTGAATTTGAATTTATCAATGGAAGGAAAAGAAAATATAAAAAATTACAGCTCTGACACAGAGGAAGTTGACTTTATTCCGGAAATTGATTACGTGGGAAATGCTGGATTTTTTTCCGCTGCTAACCTTTTCTCATGAGTAGGTGGAGATTGATACGCTGGAACATTGATACAGTTCTTAAGTTTTCATGATTGAAATGGCTCAAGATATTCATATCCCCTCATATATATGCTTTCTTAGCACACGGTATATTTTTCAGGTATGTTAATTTCAAAAGTTAATTTACAAATGAATCAAACAGCTAATCTTACAGTCAAAGTAAATTTTACTCCAAGTACGTGTTGTGGGATTTCTTTCACTAATTACGTTTTACTGCCAGGGAAACTACTTCAAAGATAGGAAAAAACATTTATATTTCTGAACTATATTAAGTTTTGAGGTTTTTTAGCTTTGATTTTGCGAGACTCCTTGTTTTAGGTAAACAAGTCTCTTGGGGCAGATTGATACATTTGACTCCGAGGCATATTGATACGCACCTTCTGTGTGTATCAAGGCGCCTTAACAGCAACGACTTTGCAAAATCGTCTTCAGAAATGGAAAAAAAATTCAAAAATGAACTATCTAAGAGAAACACACGATTAAGTATTTGTTTCAAACAAAGAACACGGTTTGAATTTCATTGCAAAAATGAAAAGTATTGTTGTAAATTTGGTTTAAAATATTTTTTACGAATCTCTTAAAATAGGGAAAAAAATGTCCGGAAACTGAATTAATATCATCGAAAAGATAATAATTGTATTTTCAAATGGTGAGAAAATTATTTTTGTTCTATATTATTTTCGTAAGTCATCAAGGAAGAACGCGAAAATTTCCCTTAATTTTCATTTAATTAAAATTTCCTAAAACGGCTTCGAGATTCACATTCTCTCCCTCCAAAATGTTTTTAGACACACGTGCATTCTCCTTTATTATTTGTAGAGATAAATTATTTTCTGAGACATTATTGTTTCATTTTTCCAGTCACATTGAAACTGTTGAATTTTTAATAAAATTAAATTTTGTTACTTGGTTAAACTTTTAAACCTTGATTTGGAATATAAAATTTATTGATAAAACACCTTTTGTTTTGATCCCATACCTATTAACCATCATTATTTTTGATATTTCCGTGTGTATCAATGTACCCGTTGTATAGGGCAGATTGACACAAATCCATTTTTAGGAAAATAGTGCAATAAATATTTTATTATTTCATTTATGACCAAAACTCGACTGAAATCCTATATTAGATTAATAAATGCATAAATACTGCAAATTAGTCTTTGTTATTTCCGTTGGTAAAATCATTTTTTTGCTTTCTTAAAAAAAGTGTATCAATGTCCCCGTGTTCCCCCTACACTTTTGATATGAATGTAAATTGTGAACAAAAAGTCAAAACCTTTTAGTCTTTGGAAGAAAATAGTAGTTTATAATTAGGGGTAGAAGATAACTTAAAACTTGAGAATATAGGTCGAATATAGTTGAGAGTCCGGTTATAGTCGCCTAAAAATATGAGATTATTTGTTTGATCAATGTCAATCATTTTAAATGTCTTTGACAACTTGCGAATGACAAGAATTTGATTTGCTATAAAATAGATATAATTTTTGTAATTATATTGTAGCTTATTCGTAGATCAAGTTTCTTATAAAGTACTTTTAACAATAACAGTACCATAATTAATGTACTTGTTTCTCACCATAATTATTATACATATTTCTCTCATTATCAGCATAATAGTTAATAAATCTAAAATATTATTGTTCTAGTAATGAGTATTAAACAAATTAATTTGTTTGGTCCTTTATTAGCTTGGTAATATTCTGGTAAAAATTTTCTTGGTATTCAAGAAACTATTCGATAGACATTAAGTTATTTGAAAGCACCCCAGAGCCAAATTATGTATTTGCATCTATGCTAAAATGATATCACACTCAAAACACCTTAAATGATTGATTGAAAAGCTGTTGCAACCAGACTTTTCACTTAACAAAATACATTAAAATCCCATCTGATATAGATTCAGGAATCGAAGTTCATAATTTCTATGACATCCCTATCGAGCTGTCCACGATTTGTGAAAATAACAGTCTTTGAGCTACAAAAGTCACAAAGTTTCGCCTATTATTTTAAATATACAAAATACAAATGTTGTGTGTGCGGTTTAAAAATAATAACCCATTGCATTTCTTGATTTCAAAGAGTAGTATGATTTTTCCGCTTTCTGAAATGAAAAACTGTATCTTCGAAAAGATTAATCAAACAGGTGTGGTTTCCACCCTGTAACATGAAAGACCATTATTTTACCTCGATTACTAGTTCTCTCTTTCCCACTGTTGCTTCTTCGCAAAATATTTCTGGATCTCTAAGCTTTAATGATCCCCCGAAACCACGTGTTAGTTTCCCTACGGAACGTTTTGCAGACGAATTACTTTTACATTTTTGCCCGAACCAATTTTAGATTATGCTTCTGCTTCTATGATGAAATTGGATTCACGGTTACAGTTACCGATGTTGGTTTGGAAAGAACAGCAAAATTCCATTTGTTGATTAGTTCTGGTTATTCCATTTCTTACTTTCTCGCTTTAGCTCGCGGTGTAAATGTAGTTGCCGCCATTTACAATCTTTGAAACGGTTTCAGAAAATAAAACTGAGTGGGAAAAAAAGTATGAAACTGCTTAGAAAATATTAGAATTTCTTCCCCAAGAGTTTTTTTCTGCTCGTGCTGTCTAGTCGCACATTAATCATGAAAAAAAATTTCAAATCAATTTTCTTAACTGGATAGGTACTTTCTAAATAATTTATTTTACTAAATTTTTATTCAAAATCGTATTCCTTATTCGTACTTTCGCGAACTTTCAGTTTACAGATGAACTTCCTATTCAAGCAGAGTTGTTTTAAAGTTAATGTTGTTATAATTAAAGTTCTTCTATTCAGAAGGATTTAGAGCAGGTTATAAAGTTCAAAACGAAGCAAAAGTTCACAAGTTATCTAGTAGAACTGATGCGGTTCTAAAGTTCAAAAC